>JAHTLZ010000007.1:6444056-6489110 GCA_023846285.1 Phrynocephalus versicolor | reverse complement strand
GTCTTTCCAGCCTTGAGCTTGAGTCTGTGAGCCCTGGTCCAGTCTAAAACTGTAGCCAGGCAGCGATCCAGGGTCTGGATGGCCTCCACTGCACAGGTGGAGAAGGAGAGATAGAACTGCGTGTCATCAGCGTACTGATGACAGCAAGCTCCAAAACTCTGAATGATCTCAGCCAGCGGCTTCATATAGATGTTAAAGAGCATTGGGGAGAGAGCCGACCCCTGAGGCACCCCACAAGAGAGTGTCCAGGGAGCCAACAAATCACCCCCCAAGCTCACTTGTTGGGTGCGGCCCTCAAGGAATGAGCGGAGCCAGCCAAAGGCCAGACCCCCGATCCCCACCTCAGAAAGCCACCCCAGGAGGATACTGTGGTCGACAGTATAAAAGCCGCTGACAGGTCGAGAAGGAACAGCAGGGTAGAGCAACCCCTGTCAGCCCTCCCCAACAGATCATCGTGCAGAGCGACCAGAGCCGTCTCAGTCCCATGGTGCGGCCTAAACCCAGATTGGAAAGGATCCAGGACATGGTTCTCCTCCAGGAACGACTGGAGACGCAGGGCAGCAACCCGCTTGATCACCTTGCCCATAAAGGGAACATTGGCTATAGGATGATAGTTAGACATATCGTCTACAACCAAGCCAGGTCTTTTGATAATGGGCTTCACCACCATCTCCTTCAGCCAACTGGGAAAAATCCCGTCTCTGAAGGAAGAGGAGGCCCGAAAAAAAACCAAAACAAAACTGCAAAGAATGTAGTGTAATAACGGGCACTTAACAAGGGCCAACAGAAGGGACTGACAAGGAGGGGGGGAATAAGGGGGGACAGTGTAGCATCCATGTCAGATATTACACAGCTGGAGAGGTATGTTCATCTCTGATATCACTAGCAGACACTTTTGGTGGGAGCCACTGTGAGATTCAGGAAGCGGGACTTGACGGGCATTGGCCTGATCCAGCATGGCTCTTCTTATGTTCTTATTAACTAACTGCACATTAATATAGAATGTTTACATTTGGCCTAACTAACAGGTTTAACTAACCTAAAATCCATTACAATGTTCTCACTAGTTTTGGACACTAATTTTGCATGTTTTGTGCAAATTGCTTGATTTTAATCAAAATTGTGCATTTAGTTCTGCACAATATAAAAATTATAGAAAGGTGACTCCTTGAAATTTTCACCAGTTAGAAAAATGTTGCAGTTTATCATCCTTATGTGCAAAGGCATAACAAATGAAGATGTATACCTAGAATTCACACATGCCCTTTGACTCAGCTTATAGCCATATAAAAGGACTGTGCTCTCTGTGCTTTTTTGTTGATCTCCCTATCTGATCATTGTCTTTATGTGCATTTCATCAGTTCAGAAAGGTGCTGAAAAGACCACTCCATACCCATGGTGGACCAACCACTGTTGCCCAGTTCCTCCCCTTTCATGACTCATTTACCCATGTGTTCCCCACTGGCAGTCCTTACTGGATCCTCTGAAAAGACATTTTCTGCATATGATGTCCCTCATTACCTTTCTGCCTAGAAGCTGCATATTATTGCACCCAGTTTGCATCCAGTGAACTGAACAGTCTTTGCCTGTCTCAGATCCATTCTTCAGTCCTCTGTAAGGAATGCTGTTTCTAATGTCAGTTCTTCCTTCTTCCTGACCACAAACATCATGTCTGTTTCCTACCCTCCTTCTTCTGAGACATTATATAAGAAACATTCCCACCAACCTCTCTTGCCCCTAGCCTCACATGGATCCTGAGGAGCTGAGTGGACTTACAAGTAGGTCTCTCCCTTCTCCTTCCACTACCCATGAACAGCTTACACTTGTCACAGTACTCTCTGCAAGAGAAGCTGCTTACCTTTCCTTCTGTGAGATAAGCAATCTTTCCCTGTCTTTCTACCACTGAAAGCATGGGAACAGCTCCTTTCAGGGAGCTATTCCCATGCTGCCTGGATACTACATCATGCTAGATTCTGAAAAATGCTACAAGTCTTCAATTCCCCTTATCCCCAGCCAGTCTCTTCAGTACTACATGGTTCCTTCCAAAACATGGACCAGTGCTAGTAAGAATGCAACGCTTTCCCCTTTGGGAACTGTGCTATTGTATAATGTGTGGGCAAACCTATCCCAAGGGATGTTTCAGTAGATTAGATTTAGATATTGCTCATTCTCTTTGCAGTGGAGGTTATTTCTGAGTGGGGGCATGATATGAAGTGAAGATATAGCATGGAAGATGGACTTGGATTGCCAGGAACCTAAGAACAGATTATGTGCTTCTATGGGTGGACACAGTGTGCCACACAATTGGAGTAAACTTCTTCTTTGCATGTCATTAAGAAATTAGACACCAGTGTCATATTTGGTTTCATCATGTTTTTTTTAACTCTGAAAATGCTGGTCCAGAAAGCAAAGACCTTCTGGTAGAGAAAAGCACAATACCTGTAGCATCACCAACAGCAGCAGCAAAAACAAAACAATTAATGATAAAATTCAAGTCAAAGAGGCAGCAGTGCTAAGAGAGAGACAAGAGCACCTATGTGCGTTTGTGGAGTGAAGTAGAAAATCCATATGGCGAGAGAGGAAGGGTTGATATTGCAGGAATCAGATCTTTCCGCTGTGCTCTGAAAGTAGTTATGGTCACTTTAACTAAAAAGATTGAATGAGAGGGCTGTGGAAGAGAATCTGCTGTCATCCAGTGAACTTGCTAAAAATAGACTTTACAGATCTCACCTAGGAAATATGTTCAAGGCTTTTGGCTCCTTGTCATCATAGTCTTTCTTCAGCTTCTCTCCCCAAATGTTATTCTATCCTCTGTCAAATGCACTAAACAGGAACTTTTCACACACAGAATCTAAGGACAAGTCATGAGCCACTGGTGAATGTTCTCATTTCTGTGTTGCATAAGAAAGGTGTTTTGTGCAGCAGCCAAGTGCTATTCACAAGGGCTGGGCCTACAGAGTCACTTGCAACTCATGTTCTCCTTTGGTGCCAGTTCAGTTCAAGAGATACTGGATAATAACATATTGCTCAGTTATGTCCATGAAAGGGAAAAAAGTAACTCACAGTAGCTTCTCACTACTAATGAATGAATTCCCCTATTTAGATTTTTGGTATACACTATTCTGGTGGGCTGACATGCCTCTGAAAATCCAAGTGGGAGGTAGTTAATTGCCGGCAGGTAAGTTAGAGCATTTACCTTCCACAGATGTAATTACACAACAGGATAATGGCCGATGTGTATTACAGTGCAACCTTGACTTATGTCATTAATCTGTTCCGGAGGTCTAGACATAAGTAAAACATGCCTTAAGTCAAATGAACTTTTCACATAGAAAGTAATGGGAAAGTGGATTAATTCGTTCCAGACAATGAAAAAGACCCCCGAAAACAGCAATTTAACACAAATTTGACTGGGATAAGAGATTCCTTCCGGGAATGTAAATGAAATGTCTCTTCAAAGAGAGGAGGAGGCAGTGGAATTATAGTCCACAAGTTATACACCTCCACTTTTTAATGTTCATAGCAACAATGTCTAACATTTAAGTTTTACTGATTTTTAACCTGACGTTCCAAGTTCTGAACAACTCTATGCTTACCATTAGAGTCCCATAACTGTATAGCTCCCCAACTAAAATGCTTCCATTGTGGACCAGACTTCTGCAGCCAAATTTTTTACAAGACTGAGCCGACTGTCTAACCAGCGAGGCCAGCCCTGAGCTCCCAACCCTTCTTCTCCTCCGGCGGCAGCGGCAGCTTCGGCAAGGCCGAGGACCAGCTCCAGGTGCTCGGAGCTGGCCTTGCCAAAGCTGCCACTGTTGGAGGAGAGGAAGAAGGCAGGAGCAGTTTGGAGGCGGCAGCTGCGATGCTGGGTCATGGCTGCTGCCCGATACTGGGGCCTTGCACCGGGGCTCCAAGCTGTAAGTCAGAGCCCGTGGCGCAAGTCAAACAGGCCCCTTCTTGCTGCAAGACAAATATGCTGTAAGTCAAGCAGCATGTAAGTCAAGGTTCCACTGTATTTTTGATTTCAAATTGTTCTATTGAAATTCCTTTGTTTTTTTGTTAAAACTTTCAACTGCATGAATGCTGACTGAAACACATAGGGTCCCTAGGGGAACATGCAGCTGACTGTCAAATTGTTACCTCATAGTGTACAATTATAGGATTCGGTTCCTTTCCACATATTTCTCCAAGGACAATGGATATTCCTAATTTACTTTTTGGCACATGGAGGGAGGGACATTTCTGGGCAACATAATAGAAATTTCCCACTCCACATTTCAAAGGTGCCGTTTGAAAGAGGCAGCTGAGCACTATATAGTTAATATACATATAGCTTTCTCAAAACATCTGAGAAATATTGCACATGTATCAAACTTGATACAATTTTAGGAGTTCACAGAAAATCTCAGTCATGAAAATGTCTGTATATATGTAGTTTTTGCCTTCATAAAATCATAGAATCACAAGGCCATCTAGTTCAACCCCCTGTTCCATGCAGGAATACAAATCAAAGGATATCTACCAGGTGGTTGTCCAAATTTCTCTTAAATGCCTCCAGTATTGGAGCAGTCACCATCTCTTGAGGTAATTGTTTCCGTTGCTGTACTGATCTAGCAGTTCGAAAGTTTTTTCCCCCTAATATTCAGCCAAAAGCAAGGTTCTCTTAACTTGAGCCGATTGTTGTGCGTCTTCCACTCTGGGATGATGAACAGATCCTGCCCGTACTCTGTATGACATCCCTTCAAATATTTCAAAAGTGCTATCATATCACTCCTCAGTCTTCTTTTCTCTAGGTTAAACATCCCCAGTTCTTTCTTTCCTCATAGGGCTTGATTTCCAGGCCGCTGGTTATCCTTGTTTCCCTCCTCTGAATTTGTACCAATTTGTCAGGATCTTTCTTGAAGCATGGTGTCCAGAACTGGACACAATACTCAAGCTGAGAAATTACTAGCACTGATTAGAAGGGGACAAGCACCTCATTGAATTTGGAAATTATACTTTAGTTAATGCAGCCTTAAACAAGCATTTGCCTTTTTTGTGACTACCAGAATTCCAAGAATTTTAGTCTGGTAGTTTAGCATCTTGACTGAAGCATTAATTTTGTTCTTGGGGAAGCGGAAGCAAAAAGCCCTTGAAGGATGCCAGGAATAATGAGTAAGGCACCCAAATGGTAGTTTAATTGCCAATTTGTATCCTCTGTGGATAAAATTAAAGGGGGTGGCCTCAACTGAAACTTAAGATTGCTGCTTTAGTGATGATTGGACTTGAGGATTTCCCACCTGTTCAGCTCTAAACTTCTATGATCCTGTCTCACATGGCAATGTTTTCCTTGATATTGTTGCTGCCCCAGGTTGAAGAAAATTCAAGATACTTGAAATATATCAAAAGCCTTGGTGGGAAACAAGTCCCATCTTTATTTGTCATTATTCAAAAACTGATCAACTGATTAAAGCACTACTTTTTGTAACACTTTTTCATTCTGGGTAAATTTTCCCTAACTATATCCTGGAAGCATGGCTTTTGTAGTGCTCAGTTAATTAAATTCAGTCAACCAGCCAGGAAGAATTCCCTTAATGTTTGTTTTCATCCACTAGAAGCACACTTTTGATTCCTATGTTCTATACCAGTGATGGCGAACCTATGGCATGGGTGCCAAAGGTGGCACTCAGAGCCCTTTCTGTGTGCACCCGACATCGCCCCTTCACAGCCACCTGTATACAGGTTAAATTACTGTATTGGCACTTTGCAAAAAAAAAAGTGTGTTTTGAATTGCAGTTTGGGCACTCGGTCTCTAAAAGGTTCACCATCACTGTTCTATACCATTTTGGGTCCATTTGCCTCTTGTAAAACTAAAGGAACCTTGCTATAGGATAACAAAATGTCATTTCACTCCTAGGGAAGATGCACCTCTAACTGTGAAGGTGCTATGCCATAGGGGTGCACTATCTTTTGCAGAGTTTTGAGAATCACTCATGATCACACTGACTCTAACCACACTTTTCATCCTTCTTAGCACTTACTTTCTTCTTATGTGTATAGTTTTTTTCCCCCAAGGAGGAAAATTGTTTTCTATCTTCTATCTCCTTCAGCTTGAATTCCCCACTTGTGATCTTGTTCACCCAGATCTGACTGTTGCCTGGTTTGCTCAAATAAAGGCCAATTTCGCAGAGAAGCACTCCTTGTGAGTATCTAGACAGCCTCCATTCATAGAATAAGGCCTGCTCAGATTTTCACTTGCCCACTTTTGGCTTAAAGAGAAATGGCTTATCCCAACCCCTCCATAATCACATTGTACAAGCCTTGAAAAGTGTGGTTCTTGCTGGAGTGTGATGTGAGTATGCGATTACGGTCCTCTCTCTTCAGACATTTTAATCATTGTGTGTAGGAAGCTATGGAAGAGAATTTGGGGCAAAGCATTCCCTCTAGGTATATAGACAAAGGTGGAAACAAATTGTGAGCACAGTATTTCCCTCAATGGTAACATAAGGCTGTCAGAAAACAGTGCCACTTCTTCTGAGTTGCCATCTATAAGATGAATAGCAAACTCATTCAGTGGACAACCATTCTTCAGTCTTATTGAGCAAACCTTTAGCAGTTGTAGAAGTTGTTTCCCCACTGAAATGCAGTGCATGATCCACCACATCATCCAATAAATCTGGTAAAGGAGCTCTGGATGCACAGGGCATGCATGTACAAATGTGAGTGTCCATTTACACATGTTTGAAAATACACAATAGCACAAACCAAGGCAAAGGTATTTATAGAGGCACTTCCTTTGCTAGCAGTTAGAGCTACCAGCTCAACCAATTCCTTGCAGCCTTTCAGTGGTGGATCACACCTCCTCTGCAATGCTGCCACATTGTTTGCCATGCTTGCTTATTCACTGTCCTTAATAGTTCCTGGCTTGTTTGGATAGCAAATGGTAAGAAGGAAACTTCAAAGTGGCATTCTTGTTTTTCTTGTGTCTTGTTTTTCTAGCTGATGCCTGCAGGAACCATGAACTGTTGAGCCGAGTATAAATGGCAGCAGCAGTTCTGCTGAGAGGGTTAGCATAGGGAACAGATATGCAGAAGTCTATGGCAGCTCGTGCCGAAACTGCAGACAGCTGCCATCTGCTTATAACCTTTGAAAAATCTTTGTTTATAGCTTTGGATGTCAAATATGTTTGAGGTCGCCATTAGTGTTTGTCAGACAGGTTAGGAGCATTAGTGAAAATCAACTGCATTGAAATCTCAGTACTCTTATAACTATTATGCCTGCCTCCTGTACATCCATGGAAGGGAGGGAGGGTTGGCATTATAGAACTAGAGAGTTGGAAGGTGCCTCAAGGGTTCCTTAGCCCAGCTCTCCTTTTGCATGTGAATATATATCCACACTTCTTTCCAAGATGATTTGAAACCTTATGTTTATTACAGATTTCATATGGGATAAGAAAGATGATGGAAGTCCTAGTTCTAGCCAAATACATTAAAGATGTCAGGAAGCACAGTTGGCCCTTTCATATCTAGAGAGCCAAAAGGCAAGGTTTCTCTTCCATGAAGTGACGTGAGAATGGCATAAGGGAAAACAGAGAGTGCCATCAACCCTCTTAAGAACAGTAATCTAAGACTGGAGAATGGCAGCACATTTTGAGAGGATAAAGTACAGTGTGGGAAACCTGAGGGGGTCCATTCTCTACCCCTGTCCTTGCAAAGACATGCATTTACCTATGCATATACAGAGATTCACCCAGTCATTTCCAACAGTTCCTTGGTGCTTTACCATATTTTGCATGCTTCCTCTGATATACAGTATAATAGTTTGTTCACAGGCTTTTTAAACTACGGTGCCAAAAATGGGTACAGTACATCAACTGAGTTCTGTCCAAAGCAGAAAAAGATGGCATATTTATTTTAATTCTGAGCACTACTCATCTTTTGTTGCTGTCTAGAATTGCTTTAGCTTTTTAGTGCAGCCCCATCACACTGTTGATGAGTGTTTAGCTTGTCTACTTTCTTTTTATACACAGTCCCGCCATACTCAGTGCCATTGTTCTGTATTTGTGCATCTGCTTTTTCCTGTCTACATACAGAACTTTACATTTGTCCCTGCTGAAATCCACTTATCACACCCAACTTTTCACATGCCTTTAACTGCACATGAAAAACAAATAGGTGGATGGGGTTACAGAGCTCATATGGTAGCAATACTACAAATGCAGACCAAGCAGTAATGCCTAACAAGCCATCTGAAAATCATATAACAGGTAACCAGCCACTGAGGGAAAGCTAGGTTGAAGAGAGTGGTCTTTGCCAGTTTGAGAAGGACAGCAGAGATGGAACCAGCCTGGCTTCCAGTGTGGAAGTTAGTTCCAGAGCCTGGGAGCAGCAACAGATAATGCCTTCTCCTGTGTTCTCATTAGATGCACCTGTGAAGACATTCTTTGTTTTTCTAAAGGAAAAGTGTTTTCTAAAGGGGTGTTAGCTCTACAAGGACAATTTCTGCAAATCCTGGAAATATTAACCAGAAAAACAGCATTCCTTGTCTTGCTTTCATCTGAAGATGAGGGATCTTTTGGGACATAAAAATTCCTCATTTCACTGTCTTGTCAATTCAAGACCTATTAAACTGACCAGAAAGACATTTTAAACATTTATTTTTGGAACAGTGTTAAGATGTTTTGACACATCACCAAATAATCAGAGGGAACCACTGAATCCTCTCCACCATATTGTAGCATTCAGAGCTTTTCTATTGTTGTATTTATTCTTAAGTATATATCTCCTGTTATTTCTTTCTTCATCCATATTTCTTCCCTTATCTTAAAGAAGCATCTAGCAAATTGCACTTGGGAGAATGTAATTCTCTGGGGATTGTCAGAACAAGAAAGACAGCAACTTTAGAAAGATTTTGGTATCTCAGTTATTTTCAGCACAAAAGTTTTTTTTTTTTGTTTTGTTTTGTGTTCTTTTTTTTGTTTGGAAAAAGAAAAGAAAAGTGCATAATAGTTAATTAGCCCCTTAGGGATCAATTTTTATGAAAACTGTGTAGGAAGCATGAACACAAACCTTATTTGTTAATAGATTCTCTGTACATCGTTCCTGCAAATGTTTTTTTTTCCCCTAGAATTTGCTGGTTAGTTCAACAGAACATCATTGGAGCACAACATTTTAAATATATGAAATTTCAGATACTTTGTTCCTTGGGGGCCTGGAGAGATGACATAAATTATGTCCAGAAAGACAGAGAAAGTATTTCTACAGTCATTATGTCTTATTCTGGTATATGCTGGTGGTATATTAGAATAACAAACTAAAGGACTATTTCTCACCAGATTTTTCTATGGATTGTGCAAATCAATATTGGTGGAAGAACCAGACAGTTACTGTAAAGAATGTGAGAACAGCTCTTTCCATCCAAATAAACACAACTCAGTGATGTGATGAGAATACATCTGGCAATATTGATCCATATTCCTGGAAAGGGAGCTGAACTTTGGGCCAAAACTATATTAATTTACCTAGGTGATTTCCAACACTTTTAACTAATTTACACCACTTCAATTTCTTTAAAAAGACAAAGGCTATATGACTGCTGTTCCCACCAGTCACTGTAAAACCAGTAATAACAAGACTTAGCAGTGCCACTTGCAATAAGTACAAGCATCTGATTTATATGTGTCTGCTTAGTTAACACTTATTTGTCATCATATACTGATAGATGCCCGAAGCACATCCGATCTCGCCTGATTTCAGAAGCTAAGCAGGGTTGGCCCTGGTTAGTACTTGGATGGGAGATCACCAGAGAATACTAGATGCTGTAGGCGCCTGGAGTAGGAACTGGCAAACCACTCCAGTATTCCTGCTGAGAAAACTCCATGGACATAGGGTCACAAAGAGTCGGTCACAGCTGCAATGATGCAAAACACACACAGAGACACACACTGCTGGATAGATTGTGGTGTACTTTGAGATATATAGCATTTTTCAGAGAGGGTAGCCATGTTCATCTTTTCAAGAATTTCAGGCAAAAATCAAAGAAAAACAAAAGAAAACAAAAGGCACAAAACATGTGGCACCTTAAAGACTAACTTTCATATTTTAATGTTGTATGTCTGAAGAAGTGGACGTGTCCACAGAACGTTACATTAAAATATGAAAGTTAGTCTTTAAGGTGCCACATGTTTTGTGCCTTTTGTTTTCTTTTGTTTTTCTTTGATTTTTGCCTGAATAACATTTTTCCTATCAGTCTGGTCATTCTAGACCTTCACATAGACCTGATTTCTTCTCGTTTAAGACTGAAGGTTATCTGATGTTGGCTCAAGATGCTTTTATTTATAAAATTGAAAATTAAGACTGTTGCCTTAACAGTTGTGTCTGGGATTGGTAATGATTGTGTTAAATTCCTTCAATCAGTTTTTCTTGTAGCTCATTCTGTGTACAGTGACATTCTCTTTTTCCTTTGGGTTTATAATTAGTCCAGAGAGGGAGGGTTGACTAGGCCTAGGAAAATGTCTCTTGTTGCTATGCTCTTATATCGTCTTACAAAGCATTTCAGCCTTACTGTATGTTTTGAAAATCCTCCCATGCATGGGTCCTTGGCAGCCTCTGTGTCACCAAAGTATACTTGTTACTTGCAGAATATATTTCATATTGGTCATCCACTCCATCTCTACCCTAGACTGCATTGTTGGTACACAACTGTCAAAATTTAAAATGTTGTATAAACAAAGTATTAAATAATTACAGTAAGAATTGTAATCCTAGAAATAATATATCATGTCATCATAAAATGGATATTTGAACAATAATGCACTACTTTTTAGAGGTTACTTTGGGCCAAATAGCTAGTGTTGCCAGGTGAGCAACATACATGTAAAAGGCTATTGGTTCTCTTGACCAGACATTCTCAACCTTTCTTTGGCTGTAGACCTTTAGGAGCTCCTCTCAAGTTCCAGATCCCTTGTCAAGCAAAGAATGTGTTTGGCTATGCAAACAAGGATACAAGATGAATAGATGAATATGTGGCCATAATCAAATATTGCAGCCCCACCCCCCAAGTCCAGAAAGTTGCAATAATATACCAATTTTAGAATACTCTACTAATAAGCCTGTTCTGAAGATGTTCAGTTTATACCATAGTCATAGGTGTTTTTTTTTAGACATCTTTTAAAGAGAACACTATTTCAGCCACTGAAGCCTGGATTCAGTTCAAATTAAAATAAGTGGATGGTAGCAGCCATTCCCTTTCAGAATTAACTAAATTAGTATTTTAAGTTTATTTATCTGATTTAATTCCTGGACTTTTTAAGATCACATGTTTCTGCACAGGAATTAGAACAGTTTTATTTTATTTTTAAGGTAGCTTGAAAATCCTTTGTATACTGCCTGCTACAACTATGACGAATCTGGTGCTGATCCAAAATCCAGTTTCAAAATGTTTTGTCTGGTATGCCCCTATTTTAAATTACCTAGTGGAAAGTTGATTTGATCTGAAAATTTGGCGAGTCCAAATAACGATATTCCCCACCTACAGATTCCCCTCTGCCTTTGACTTGTACACATTTTCATTTTAGTCCAATTTTCATTAATGTAAAAAGTATTGTGATGGGAAATCAAAGGAATAGTTTAAATAGAAAGTTTCTCTGCAATTTCCCCATCACACTGCAATGCCAAGGCTTCCTGGAAAGATGGAAGAGAAAGTAATTGAGAAAAGAATAGTTTCTGTTACAATATTAGACAAGACTGTGGATAAACTTTATTAATTTTTGGTTTTAGAGCTTAATAATACTGGACAACGAAAATACAAATTTCATTAGAATATGCCATTTTTGTCCTCCACTGTATATTTAATAAAATAATATAATAGCTGAATATTTATATTGTGGGATACGATTAGAAAACCAAGAGTATCCACTTGTTCTAATTAGAGCCATGGTTTTATTAAATTTAACATTCTAGGCTTCAGGATGCTAATTTTAAGTGATTTATTATTGTTTGTGTAATTAGATTCCATTTTAAGAAGGATGTAGGGGAAACCAACATAATATTAATTAAAATGTTATATTGGCATAGAAAGTTTCGTTGAAATACAGTGATGACAAAGATGGATTTGTCTACTAAAATCTTCCAGGGTCTCATAATGATCATGAGATTTCATTACCACTGTAGTTTGCATTGGTACTACAGTTACTATGGTAATGAGCACTTCAGCACAAGAATATTCCCTTAATTGGAATTAATATCAATTTTGACGTCTTTTGAGAAGGGTTCATTAACAGGAATGTTCAGTGTTCTTAAAAGGACAAAAAGAACAAATTTGCATTCTTGGTAGTTGCATTTCCACCCAAACTCATAATGAACATCATTCAAAGATAATAAAATGACACTTATAGTACAACTCACATGGCCACACTACTATGTTCATTGAATAGATTTGTCCACAGTTTGGCACATGGCAGGGGAATACTATATGCCTGCCTTCGTGCTCCCCACACCAACCCATCTTAGGCACATTAACTTTCCTAGTTTACAGTTCAACCTTTGAGACTTTGACATGGAGGAATGACTATGAGATGACATGAGTTGGAAAAATATGAGTCATTCCATGCCTATTTCAAGATGGTCCTCTTGTCTCTGAATCAAACTTAATCACATGAAATAGCCTATCTTGGAAATAAGTTATTGGCTTACAAACTCCTATGGACTTCTTTGGTCTTGATAATTGATCTAACCAGATGGTGAGTTTTGAAAGTGGGCTCCTCAATTTAGCTGTCTTCAGGTTTCAGTATGCTTCCTTTTGCTGCTGTGGGATAAAATGGGTGATGTGGCGGCAGGGAGGGGCAGAGTCCTTTATAGTGAGACAGAAGCCACAATGCATGATGATTTTTTTTCCAACTTGTTTCTGGATCAATTCTCTCTCCCCTTGTCCTAACAAATTACACACTTTGGCTTTCTCTTTCAAATCTGTTTAAGTAAGAAATGCATCACTTTGCAGTCTGTTATTACAACCCATAAATTACTATCCTATGTCTCTTTTAAAGGATCTTCATTATTGTCTAGTGATAAACTTGTTGATAAAGTTTGTTAATTACAAGAATTTTCACTTGAACTTGATGCTACATGTAGTAGTGCTAGCCCGTGCATGCTTCTGTAGATGTGCCTAACAGACTGAGTCCCAGTAGAAATCCCCATTATGGTTAAATAGAACTATAGTTTTATTACATTTGAACCCTGTCCTTTCTTCAGAAAGTGTTTAGCCTTACAGCAACACTGTGAGACAAACATAAACTGAGACAGACACTTGTCTAGCTTAAGACCAATCAGTGAATATCATAGCTGAGTAAGAATCTGAATATCAATTTCTTATATCCAAACACACAATTTCAGCAGTTATATCATACCAGCCATATCTGTCTGGAATACAAAGATTGAGAAATATGTATTATTATTTGCCATTATTTACTCAAAGCTTTCTTAAAGGGAAAAACAACCCAACATTCTCAAAGACTAGTCCTGAATACATGATACATTTTCCTCCTCAGATATGACAAATATATATTTCTCACTGTTTTTTTAAATAACAGTTTTTGAACCAAAACCAAACATGCCAAATAGACACTACAGATCTCACCAGAAAAAATCAACTGTATAGTTACTTTAAAAGGAATGGGCTGTTTCATGAGTCTGGAAACATGGCAGATGAAATGGCTTGAGATAAGCTCATTGTAAACAGTTATGCCTCACATTAGAAAATGCCTGCTGTTTGAATCAGATCTGACATTAGAGAAATCCATAACCATTGCTACTTAAATTGAAGTGGCTAAGGCAAAGGGAAAAATAATGAGCCTGGAAACGGTTCACATCATATATCTTATAACAGACAGAACCAAAAGAAAGGTGGGTAATAAGTTATGAAATAAAAACAAATGAACAAAAATTATAGTGCCAGAGAAATAGCATGAATTAATGTAACTCTCTCTCGGGCCTGATCCGGTCGAGCCTTTGGAATACTTCACACAGGACAGGTATGCAGGTGGGGAGGGGGAGTCCTTCTTACAGAGTCATTGTTCATCACATGATGAGTACAAGAGTTAGGAACATAAGACATGAAATTAGGATTTAAAGGTGAAAGCAAAGCGTCACTTTTCCCTGGATCCCTGACTGAATCATTACATTTCTAGTCCAGACACTGTGACTGTCTAGGAGAGTAAATTGTTCATAGCCTACATGTTTCAATACCACCTATTTCAGGGTAGAGTTATACACCAGAAATTAATAGTGTTTCTAAGGCACAGTAAGACTGCTGAGTAGAGATGGGCACGACTCAGGAAAAATGGTTTTTCGTTTTTCGTTTAGGGGTCCGTTTCAGCTCGTTTCCGTTTTCGTGAGCTAATTTTCAAAATTTTTCATTTTTGTTTCGTTTCATAACGAAAAACAAAAACAAAAACAAAAATGAAATTTTTTTCATTTTTCCCCATTTAGTGTCATTAAATGCTTTTGCTGTAACAAAAAACGAAAATTGGCTCAAAATTAGTCGTTTTGTTTCCGTTTTTGTTCCATTTTGGAGCCAATTTTCGTTTTTCAGTTCGTTGCGTAACAAAAATGAAAAACGGAAACGGAAACGAAAATTTTGCTAAGTCGTGCCCATCTCTACTGCTGAGTTAAAATTCTCACCCAGAGCAGTCCGGTATTATTTTTAATGTGAGACTAAATCCTTTGCACCTCACCTAGCTTTTGCCATCTGTTTCCTCATGAAAGCATTTTCTTTTTCAGAATTATAGGGGGATTGGGTGAATATTTTGGGGGGCAGGGGAGCTCAATCATTATTTAAGATGTAGCAAAATATAGTTTTTCATGAACAGGAATGAAAGCTTTAGTGCTGCTTCAAATGACAGTAGAACTAGGACTGGCACAAAGGTTTTGTTGCCTGAGCTGAAGGACAAAATGGTGCCCTCTCTTCATGACAAACACAAAAGATCCTTTATTTCAGATATAATCTCAGTACAAGTGGTGGGATAGCACTCTCCTTTAGAAATGGGCACAAAATGAACTTTTAGTTCATTTTGTTATTCGTTATTCATTTTGTTAGGTGATTTAAGAATGAACCAAACTGAAACGGGAAAAAATGGTTCAGTTAAGTTCATTTTGTTCATGCCCGCTGGTGATGACAGCCCGGCTGTCATCTCCCAGGGGGGAAGACTGTCTAGAGAGAGCCTAATCTCACCTCCACAAGCGGCCGGGGCTCTCTATAGAGGGATCTTCCCCACGGGCGGATGACAGCCCACCTGGCTTTCACCCGCCTGTGGTGGAGGGTGGTTGAGAGAGGACCACAGTCTCGGCTCTGCAGACAAAGCCAAGGCTGTAGCTCTCTCTCAAGGGATCTCCACCGTGGGGGATGACAGCCAGCTCAGCTGTCACACACACCCCATGGTGAAGGGAAGAGGAGAGAGGACCATGGCCACTTCATGCTGAGCCAAGCCTGTGCCCCTCTGTCAAGGGATCTCTGCTGCGGGGAGATGACAGCTGGCTCAGCTGTCACCTCCCCACAGCAGAGGGTGGTCGAGAGAGGACCATGGGTTCGGCTCTTCAAGTGGAGCTGAGGCCGCGGCTTTCTCCTCAGGGATCTCCACCACCGGGTGATGACAGCAGGTGGCTGTCATCCTGCTGCAGCAAAGGGCAGTCGGAAGAGGGCTGTGGTCTCGCCTCTGCAAGTGGAGCCGAGGCCACAGATTTCTCCCCAGGGAACTCCGCTGCTGGGGGATGACAGCCGGGTGGCTGTCCATGGCTGTCATCTTCCCGCGGTGGAGGGCGGTTGGGAGAGGGCTGCGGTCTTGCCTCTGCAAGTGGAGCTGAGGGCACAGCTTTCTCCTAAGGGATCTCCACCACCAGGGGGTGACAGCTGCCTGGCTGTCATCGTCCTGTGGCAGAGGGTGGTTGAGAGGGGGCTCTGTTTGCACCTCCGCATGGAGAGGCAGGACTGGGGGTCTCTTTAAAGGGATCTTCCCCACGGCGGATAATAGCATGCCCAGCTCTGTCATCCACTGCAGGGAAGAAGAGACCCTCTCTTTGAAGGGTCTCTTTAAAGGTATCTTCCCCACAGGGGATGACAGTGCACCTGGCATTGTCATCCCCCGTTGGGGGAGAAGAGACCCGTTCCTGCCTCTGAATGAGGAGGCAAGAACGGGAAGAATGAAAACAAAATAAAACAATAAATGAAATCTTTTTTTTATAAAAAATTGTTTCTAAAAAAATGAAATGAAGCAAGATGGACCACAAAACAGAACAAAACTAAGCACAATTTTTCCATTTCCTGGCCATCTCTATTCTCCTTGAATCGCCATCAGGGTAGTTTACAGGGTTCAGATAAGCTGTGTGGCAGAACAGAAAGGTTTTTGAGGCCTAGGAAAAAGGGCTTAAAAACTGCCACTGTTGGTCCAGCAACATCAGCTGCCTGAGGTGATCTCCTCACATAGCTGAGGCTGGTTGTGACACAACCAAAGCTCTGTACAACATTATCATTTTCTGCAAAATGGTTAAATGAGAATAAGACTAGCAAGATTATTATCTGAGTAATTACTAATGAGCTAGGAAATAGCCAGTGTGGACAGCTATCTCTCCCCCCCCCCCGCACGGGGGGGGCCATTATTCACCCTACAATGTGATACCAATCATATCTATTCCACATTTGTGTAACAAATGGAAATACCATTTTGGAAACTCTTAACTGCAAATTTACCACTACCCGCAGCTGGGGAAAGTGAAGAAATTCACTTCTACCTCATCTTAAATGATGAGAAACCCCTCCTAGTTACACATTAATAATATTTTCACAACCATTAAGAGTCTGTGCATCATTGTGTTTCTGCATGCTCCCATATGTTTCGCATAGGGTGTCCCAGTAAGAGTTCCTTGGTTTAAATCTTCTCTCAAGAGCTTTTACTTCACCTGTGAGGCATTATAAAGTCTTCCTCTTTTGGAAGACATTTAGATTACGTGGCCTTTTGAATTTCCCCCAATTTTCTAACTCTATGATATTCTTATAGCAAATAGTCAGGACATGTTTTAGGTAGGCCAGAATTATTACACTGTTGCTCACACTTTACAAATCCTGAAGCGGTTCTACATTTCCTGAAGTCTGCAATATTTATGAGTATTATTATTATTACTGAATGTATTAGAATAGCGTCTAGAAAATCCAATTAAGACTGAGTCCTATTGTGCTCAAGAATACAAATATGCCACCATAGGCACTGTAGGAAGAAAAGATGAGCACAAATGCCACCGTTATTAATTTAGAAGACCATCGAAGGGACACCCAATTAAGCTTACAAGGGCAAGAAGTCAGTTTCACATTAGTAGGAAGGCTGTTCTCAGCAACTGAAATTTTCAGGCATGTCCACCGTCTTTGCTGCCATGACTTCTGAATCAGGATATACAAGTTAGAAAGGAATTGTGTGACACAGAGGTGCAGCTATACTAGCATATGATTCAATAGGGCATTTATGCCAAACTGTGGTTTAGCTGATCCACTGAGGCAAGCACTGAACAGTCAAGAGGGTTCTGGCTGTTCTTTATCTCAAAATCATAACCTTATAGGCAGCACTATCTGCAATCACTTATAAAGAGCTTATGTTCACACGTTATTGGCTCGGATCACCAACATTTATTTAGAGGAAAGGTATATTCACAAATATAGAAAGCATATCAAGATTGAAATAACCTGGTTGCCTCCTTACATATTGAGGAACAATTGTCAGTATCCTGCAAATCAGAGATTGAAGCACAGAGCAGTTTTAATATTGAATAGTACATTTTAGCATTTTCTCAGGAAATGATAAAAAACTATCAAGTCAACATAACACAAAACTCTTTGAGTTATACTTATCAGTACATTTGTCTTTCAAAATAACATGAGGTGCCATTACTTCAGTCAATTACCAGTATACTTCCTTCTTATTTTACTACAATATTTTGAATCCTTTTAGGAAGCAGGCAATAACGTACACTTACAATGGAAAATCCTGGGTTGTTTCTGTTGAAATCATCCTGCTAGTAGAAATTTTTGTTGCTTGCAGACATCCACTTTTCACTCTTATGGAAGTATCAAACCCAATACTTTGACCCAACTTGCCAGACTATTCAACAAACCCTCCCAGAGATTCTGCCACAAAGAGTTCTGCAAAATAGTATGTGTGTTATTGCACAGCCCTTGACCAACTAATAACAGCTTTATGTGTTGTGTTAGTTGGGCTACTAACTTTACTTGTTTAGCTGTTAGCAGAATGACAATATTTTTGTAACCATCCATAAAGTTGAATACAAATCCATTCAGCTCATAAACAGGGTTTCATTTTCTGGCTCATAATATTTTAATTTCATATTTGTGTGACTGTTTCTCTCTCTCTCTCTCTCTCTCTCTCTCTCTCTCTCTCTCTCTCTCTCTCTCCCCCTTCTCTCTCTCACACACACACATACACACACAGTTTCAACGGAATTGGACACTAGTCAACTGTTCTCCAAACTCTTTTAATTAGAGGGGTTGGTGATTTGATTATTTCTGTTGGATGTAAAAGAAATGTGATCATTTGGGAAAGAGATTCATTATGGGATTAGCAGACCCTTAGGGAAAGGCATAAATCAGCTTTTAAAATATATTATATTATCATATGGATCCAGTGATACATAGATACTAGAGATGGGCACGACTTAGCGGTATTTCCGTTTCCGTTTCCGTTACTCGTTTCCGTTACTCTACGGAAACGGAAACAGGAATTACTCCGACAGACTTCGAGCTCGAACCGACGAATGAACAATTTGGTCTGATTTGTTGTGCTCGTTACTTGCATCGCGCGATCGCGCGCGATGCCAAGGGGCACAGAAAAAAAGTTTTTAAAAGTTAAAAAGCCCGGTTCCCGGCCAAAAAGCAGGTGGAAATATGCCTGCCGTGCCTCAGGGCACCTACCAGAGGGGTGGTTTCTGGAGGTCCCCGCCCGGCCTCCCCCCCTCCTCCGTCCTGGGATGCTCTGGTGTGGTGGTGGGACTCGCCCGCCGCAAAAAGCCCAGTCTCGCCGCCGGCCGCCAAAGCGCAAGCAAGTGGCACGGGCGGCACAGGAAAAAACTTTTTTAAACTCTCCCCCGGGTCTCCCCCCCACCCATTCCCGGGCCAAAAAGCAGGCGGAAAATGCCTGTTTGACTAAGGGCACTCACTCACTAGGGCACCTACCGGAGGGGGGGTTTCTGGTCTGGAGGGGGGGTCCCGCCTCCCCCCGTCCTGGGCAGCCGGACTCGAGTCACCTCGTCGCCATGCCATGCGGTGCGGGCGGGGGATCGAAAATGGGGCGGCGGGCGAATGCAATATTTTTTTTGAAATCGTGGTCCAAAAACACACAAGCACAACAGAAACACGCGGAAATGTATGAACTGCCAGATTTTTCACAGTAGCAGTGGGTTTTTTCTTGCAACAAAATGTCTCTCCTCCCTCTCCTCCTCTGTCCTCCATTGATTTTATTTTATTTTATTTTATTTACACCTGCGCAGTTTGCAATGATGGGCTGGCCCAGTGGCCTGGCCAGCCATGTGGGAGGGGACGACCATGCAAATTTTTGGAGCCATCTCACCAATCGCATGGCCACTTGGCCACTGAGACTTCTGGGATGTGCCAAAAGCCCCCCAAAACTTGCCCTAGCCCCCTAACCCGCTAACCCTAATCCTTGACTCCTTACCCATACGTCACAGACTGTCTTCTTAGTGGGTCAGAGAGGCACCCAGAGGTGCAACCCACTAGCCCACCATAACCTTACTCGTCATTAGCCTAACCCTAGCCCTAACCCTAATCCACCTTAGCCCATAGCCAGATGTACTTGCATTGCACTACACGCAAGTACGATTCCCTTCTTTGTGGGACATGGCAGGTGCGACCCGCTCGTACCAAGGGACCAGGTACTTGAGCAGGTGCAGTGGCACTGCCTGGCCTGCAAATGGTATGCATATCCATATGGTTATGCATGCCATTTTGCAGCAGCAGCAGGTGAGGAGGGGAGACCCCCATGTTGAGGGGTCTCTTGGAGCCTGCTGCTGCTGTCCCTTCCTTTATAGCGGGCCGGCGGAGGCACCCACCCCACAGAGGTGCCTCCAGGAGCCCGCTACCCCCCCAAAAAAAACAGTATAATGATAACGAAAAAACGAAAAAACGAACCGACTAATTTTTGCGGTTTTTCGCGAAAAACGGAAACGAGACGACACAGGCTGCCTCCGACACACGACAACTCGAAAACGTCATTTTCCCGAGTCGTGCCCATCTCTAATAGATACTCTTTCTTGAACAAGAGACATCAGGAGGATTTCCAAGATATCCAACATTTCATTTGTTTTTATTACAAAACCTTACATTGCATATCCTAGGTCTTTTAAAAGAAGAAGCATGGTTCTATGAGTCAGAAAGAACTGTGCATGTTTAATGACAACATTTCTGGATTTTTATCAATTTGTGAATTTTGTTGGAAGCATATAGGGCTGTGATATTGTGTATCAATCTTATATAGTCTCCATTTAAAATTCCTGTATAATCCATTGATTTCTAGGAGCTCTTGAGCCAGCAACTGAAGCCATAATATCGCAAGGATTGTCTCTGTTCAGTACTGAGAGAAGTCTATGTTATTTTGAATTGTAAAATACCATAAAGAGAAGAAAATTGCAATATTTTGGCCACATAATGTACAATAACAAAAACCATCTGCTGGAGGTTATCTTTCAATGAAAAATAGATTGGAAGTGTGGCCCAGGGCATAGAAGAATATTCTGTCTTAAGAATTTAAGGCAATGGTTCACAGTGGGCACAGCTTCACTATTTAGAATAGCTTTAGATAAAAAACAGATTATGCCACTGATTGCTAATGTTCTGCAAGGACATGACATTTAAAGAAGAAGTATATAAGAAGTTAACAGTAACCAGGTTAGACTTCTTGTCTGTTTAACCCAGTGTTCTCTACATGTATGGCAGCAGATTTTGAGAGTCACAGGCTAACATCTTGCAAAGTACACATGCTTCATCCTGTTAGCTGAAAATGCCAAGGACTGCTCTTTAAATGATTGTGCTCAAGCATTTAATGGCAATCCCTCTGCAAATGATGATCCCAGTCTCAGAAGGAGGCCTGTTGAAAGTGACATTGTTCAGGATGGTCTGCTAAAAACATACACCTAAGAACTCCCTGTAGGATTGTTGTAGGAGTAATGCACTGATGCAATCAATTATCAAAACTAGCTCAGCTGATGAAAGCTGCAGTTATCTCAGCTATTACCCTCACCTCCATCTGAACACTAATTCATCCATTATACTGATCTCATATGCCTTCATGTACTGGTGCTAGCTGGATACATGTTGGATACATTCAGCAGCCAGCCAGGTGCCTAAACCAGTAAGCCAGGCATGTCCAAACTTCGGCCCGCCAGATGTTTTGGACCACAGCTCCCATAGTCCTTTGTCATTGGCAATCTAAGCTTAGAATTCTGGGAGTTGTGATCCAAAACATCTGGAGGGGCTGAAGTTTGGACATGCCTGCAGTAAGCTATCCAGCAGCTGACCAGCCATTTCACAGAGCTGTCGGGTGAAGAGACATGCACTGCTGTTTAGATAGCCTTTTTACGTTGTAGGAATATTATTATTTTTTCCTTTTTCTCTCTCAGAGATGATTTACTTTCCTAGACTCTACTTGAATTACTACAATAGTAGGATTTAATGCATATGTGACTGTGGAAGGATGATTTCTGTATGGCACTGGCTCCCAAACTTGGGTCCCCAGTTTTCTTGGACTACAACTCTCAGAAATTCTGGCCAACACAGCTAGCACAAACGCTTCTGGGGGATAAAGTCAAGAAGCCAATGTTGGGAGCCAGTTCTCCGGGTGTTTTGAAAGGGTAGGTTAGGTCATGTACTTAGTGCACTGCTTAGTCTCCTGTAGCTTATAACCATTATATTTCTCTCCCATTCAAAGATATATTTTTTTAAAAAAGAGAGATCTGTAATCATACAGCTAAGTGGAGGTGTGAAGTGCTTATGATTTGTTCTGACGTATGGCATCAGTAATGCCATAGTTAACAACCCATACTTAGTGGGTGTTGGGAAAGTTTGCATAAGTGGGCCTTTCATGCACCCTAGGCCGTGGTCCATCTAACAAGCCTATTCAGATCATGATCCACCGATGAACCTATTAGGGTCATTCAGGCCTTTGTCCAACTTATGAGCCAATTCAGAACAAGGTGTGTGTGAAATCAAGGTGAACTATAAAATGGAGGACTCACCACTAATTTTCCACATACCGAGAAAACTGCTTGGATGAGTAGCAAAACATTTCGATCTCTCAAGAAAAGAAGTCCAGTTGTCATGACTCAACTTCCAGATAACCTCACCTGATTGAATGATAATCTTCACAGACAGCAAACAATAGGAAGCAATTATATTTATTCCAACCCTCCCAGTTGATTTCTGCTGGGGCTCTGGGCTGGTCTACTTAACTGTTCACTTCACATAGGTCCTACATATGTGTAACACAACTATCTAGTGCATTTTGCATGTACTGATCAATATCTCTTTCTTTGATGGTTACTTCACGTCCACTCTCGACCCTAGAGGAAGGTCGTTGCGTGTTGATATCGGTCACAGTCATGTAGTTTTCTTCCAGTTCTGTCCCTGTTCCCGTGTATGCATGGGCGTGATTGATGATACCAGCATGACTTTTTCCGCCCATCCTTGTTCTGTGATGGGATGTGAAATTCCATGCCTTTGTTCTCTGGGGTTTTTTTTGGCCCGACCTTCTGTTTTTGATGTTTTGGTTCTCCGAAGCCTTGCCTTCAATGTGTTATGGAGCTAAGTTTTGAGGCATTTGTCTTTTAATCTCTCTGCACTGCGTTGCTGACTCCATAGGGAATGCACTGGCGAATCGCACTTTGCACTTCTGCCACTAGATGGAGCATGGCACATTGTGTGATGAGCCTTACCTCATGGCGACTTGTATTGGAACGAGAATCAAGATGGGCAGATTCCCGAGGCCAGGGAGGGGAATCTCTCATCCCGCTTAGATCACAATTCAGGGGGCGTGGTTGGGACAAACTCCCCTTGTCCCACAATGGAGGTGCAGTTAGATTTCTTTGTACTGGTCTGCAGCAGGACTGGGAACAGCAATGAGATGGATGTGAAGTATTAGCCTTTGTGTGTGGCTTTTATAGAGGTGGGAAGACTGATAGGGACTAAAGAAGACTTATTTTCCTCTGAAGAGAGATATGACCTAGGGGTATGAGAACAATGGAGACGGGCCAACTTGTGTAGTCATAGGCAAGCTCCTTAGTCCCAGGATGCCCTCAGAAAAAGGGAATAGGAAACCAATTTTTAGTATTCTCTGTCTAGGAAGTTCTGCAAGGGGTTGTCTTAATTCAGAATCAGTTTGATGATATGCAATTATTATTAGGCTAGTAAGGTTTTGTTTCCTTTCTCTGGAGAGTTCTTTACTAGTTAATAATAGGACTAATTTACCACCATTAGTGTTGACTTAGGGCCTTTTCACACGACCCCTAAGATCCTCTGAAATTCAGACCAGAGATCTTGGGGGTTTGTTGCTCTTACTGCGTCCCCACCCCTCCGCACTTCCTTGCTCCTGCCTGCGTGAGGGGAGGGAGAAAAAAAGAGAGGAAAAATGCAGGCTCACCTCCGAAGCCGCCCCTTCATTGTCCTGATTCCTTCTCTTAAAGAGGCGGGAGGCAAAAAAAAAAACAAACAGAAGTGATGAGAGCCTGGCACTTACCAGATTACATCCGGATCTGGGGATTTTCACCCTCCAAGAGCAGGTACATGAAAAGTGTGCTGGGACGTGCTTAGGTGGGCGTGGTCGCACTTAATTTCCTGCAAACTCCAGAGCGGTTGGGGAAAGAATTGTAAGCTCCGGAGCTGGCAGCCATTTGCGGCGAAGTTTAGGGGTCATGTACAAATACCCTTAGGTTTACCCTCCAAGTGTTTTCTAGATATAAATGGACAATTTAGCTTGCATTGGTAGCAAAAAAAATGTTTCCATTTCACTCACACGTTTCAGCTGATCTGTGCTGAACAATTACTGGGAAGCAAAATTAGGCATGCCAATTAACTGAACTACAGTTGCCTGGGACCTTCTTACTTCATAAAGAGAAAGATAAGCTTTTAGATTTAGGTTTTATACATTGAGTCCACCAATTCCAGGGAGGGAAAGAGATACCCCACAAGAAAAGTCCTATCTGTTGCACAAAATAGGGTTTCTCTTCTCTTCCTCTATATGTTGTGAATATTATTTGACATCTACCAAGTGAAAGTTGACATGGGTAGGTAAAGGAAGCCTCCTCTGACTCTTCCATTATTGAAGGAAATGCAATTTAAACAGTCTTATTTATTGAATTCAATATTCTGCTGGTGGTGATAAGAATATAGTTTCCATTATTACCATGCTTAGGGCTTTATGTCTTTTAAGACAAAAACACCCACTATTTCAAAGAAAGCACTGGTGCTCAATCCACACTTTTCTTTTCATCCAAGCTTTAGTGGAAAACTTCAGGCAGTACAGCGAGGTGGAATCAATTAAAACAAGTTTGAGCACAATAATTTGAAAGCAAACTCAAAATTACAGAATCTATTTTAATAATGTTTTTCCTTTTGATGTTTTACCAAA
Organism: Phrynocephalus versicolor; assembly: GCA_023846285.1. Lineage (NCBI taxonomy): Eukaryota > Metazoa > Chordata > Lepidosauria > Squamata > Agamidae > Phrynocephalus > Phrynocephalus versicolor. The sequence continues at coordinate 6,464,446 of JAHTLZ010000007.1, read as the reverse complement.
CTGGACCTTAGAGGCATCCAGTGGCAAGCAACCACCTTTATTAGTATTCATAGAACATCAGGCGCTAAAACTATAGCTTGCTATTAATACCTCGGAATTGTATGCACTAACCTTAAGTTCTCTTGTACTTGAAAAAAATTTCTAAAGAGATAACCTATTCCCTTGGGTTTCTTTAAAAAAAGGATGTAATTTTCTATGGAAATATAAGGAACAAGTTGTAGCTTTAATTATATAATTGCAGAACTTGATTGATGCTAATATCCAGGCTCATCACTGACACCAGTGAACACAGTGAATACTCCAGAGGATCCCACCTCTGTGTAATCTTTAATTAACAGGGCTTAGTCCTTTTAGAGTGAGAGAAGTGATCTTGCACAGCATGAATGATTTAAGGGTTTGCAGACTTTCACAGTAAGCACAAAAGTAGTGCTTCTTTTGTCTAAAGTGCAGGAACAAAACCTTACGTACCCATTACCTACCTGTTGAAATCTTGTTAGTTGCTCCCAGTGGTATTAACCCAGTTGTCATAAATCTCAGTGGCAAACTGCGATAAATTAGAAAGTTAATGTAGGCACTTGCTTTCTGCAACTTGGTGCAAGACAGTGAAATGCCTAGGCTACCTTCCTTTGCAGTAATTTGTGCTAAGGTTTCCATCAACAACATTATGCCAGTGGACACAGCTAACAGGATATAGATTTTAGCCAATGTGCTGTTGCAGAAACAAGCAGCAAGGATGAAGCACAACATCTACCTCATCGTACTCTGGCAGTTCAATTTTTATCAGTTGCTGACCTAGTATCTCATGCTAGTTTAACACTTTAAAGTTCTAAAGTTATTCAAGAAGGCAAATGGAGATAAGAACATATATATTCCTGCAAGGTCTATCAGAAGCTAAATGAAATTTAGCAGATATAATACTTAATCAATTAATATCATTGATTGAGCTATGCTTTGGTTGCACACCAATATCTCCCAACTGCAACTTTCTTTAGCTCTGAAGTGGATGAAATACAGTTAAGCATATCAAATGTTTCTTATGCCAATTATTAAATTGCTACAATGTCCGTAAATATGGTACATTACATCTACAGATTTATTATATATACAGAATTTGGACATTTTCAAGGACATAATGATAACCTCAACATTTTTTTCAAGGCAATGTAAAATAGAGTTTAGGAGCCATGTTCACTGCAGTCATTTAACCACAGCTCAATTTGTTGCTATGGTTTATCATTTTATATTGCTTCTGTACAATTACCCTGAAGTAGAAAGTGGCCATGTTTCTTGACATTTCTTCCAAACAGAGATGCACACCTCTACTTCCCATCAGCCCTGGACAACTTAGCTAACAGTGAAGAATGATGAGAATTGTAGTCTAAAAAAATCTGGTGACTTACGCATTCCACAATATACTTTTAATTAAAATCATTTATTAATTACACACAGCAATTATTTTTAATCAACATAAATCTCTTCATAACTTGCAGTATTCCTTCAATCAATAGATAGAGCACATATTAATTTAGATATCTCAGTGGTCAATGCTACCATCCTGTCACTAGTTGGCAGTCTCCCATAGCTCCAAGAAAATTATTCTTCAAAACCATTGCTCCCATTGTAAAGGTATTCTATAAAAAGAAGATAACTTGCAAAAAAAGTTATTAGCAAAGGGTGCAACTGGAGTAACTGAGGCCACAGAACAGAAATGTAGGAAAGGCACCATCAATTACAGTTGTGAGTTCAAAGCAGAATTGTGAAGTAGTAGAAATAAGAAATAAGCAGTGGAACAATCATAGAATCATAGAATCATAGAATCATAGAGTTGGAAGAGACCTCATGGGCCATGTAGTCCAACCCCCTGCCATGCAGGAACCCCTTCACAATATTTCCGACAGATGGCCATCCAGCCTCTGCTTAAAAACCACTAAAGAAGGAGACTCCACCACCCTCCGTGGCAGCATATTCCACTGCCGAACAGCTCTAACTGTCATGAAGTTCTTCCGAATGTTCAAATGGAATATCTTTTCCTCTAGTTTGAAACCATTGCCCTGAGTCCTAGTCTCTGAAGCCATGGAAAACAAACCTGTTCCCTCTTCGATATGACATCCTTTCAAATATTTAAACATAGCTATCATATCCCCTCTCAGTCTTCTTTTTGAAAGGCTAAACATTCCCAGTTCCCTAAGCCGTTCCTCATAAGACATTTCCTCCAGATCCTCAACCATCCTGGTCGCCCTCCTCTGCACCCGCTCGAGGTTGTCAACATCCTTTTTAAACGGAGGTGCACAGAACTGGACACAGTACTCCAGGTGGGGTCTGACCAGAGCAGAATAGAGTGGCACTATCACTTCCCTTGATCTAGACACTATGGTTTTGTTGATGCAACCAAGAATTGCATTGGCTTTCCTGGCCGCCGCATCACACTGCTGGCTCATGTTCAATTTGTGGTCCACCAAGACCCCAAATCCCTTTCACAGGTACTATTCTCTAGCCAAGTGCCCCCCATCCTATATCTGTGCAATTCATTCTTTTTACCTAGATGTAGCACCCTACATTTCCCTCTGTTGAAATCCATTCCATTAGCTTTGGCCCAGCATTCTAATCTGTCAAGGTCCTTTTGGATTTTCAACCGATCCTCCAGGGAATTAGCAACCCCTCCCAATTTGGTATCATCTGCAAATTTAATTAGCATACTCTCTATTCCTTCCTCCAAGTCATTAATAAAGATATTGAACAGTACTGGACCCAGAACAGAACCCTGGGGCACCCCACTGGTCACGTCTCTCCAAGCTGATGAGAGGCCATTTATGATCACCCTTTGGGTGCGATCAGTCAACCAATTACAAATCCACCTAACAGTAGCACTATCTATCCCACTTCCTACTAACTTCTTAGCAAGAATACCATGGGGAACCTTATCGAAGGCCTTGCTAAAGTCCAGATAAGCAATATCCACAGCATTCCCCTCATCCACCAGGCCTGTAATTCTATCAAAGAAAGAGATCAAATTAGTCTGGCATGACTTGTTTTTAAGAAACCCATGCTGAACAATGGCTGAGTTGAGGAAACAGTTCTGGTGGAAGAAACAGAACTTTTCACTGTTCTACAATTAGCTTATCGGGTGGGGGGAAAGGAGTTTTTTTTTAAACATTTTTTTGTCACCCCATGCCCGAGCTATAGCTGGTTTGCACTTGGGGCACAAAATTTTTTTTAAAAAAGATCCTTCCTTTCCCCCCACCCCATCAGGTGGGGGAAAAGGAGGGGTTTTAAAACATTTTTTTTCCTGCCCCAAGCCTGAGCTACATCTGGTCCGTGTTTGGGCAACAAACAAAAAAGAAAAAAGTTGTAAAGTCCCTCCTTTCCCCCAACCCCATCTGGTGGGGGGGGGAGGAGGAGTTTTAAAACTTTTTTCCTCCCCTGAGCAGTGCTTGGGGTGGCAAAAAGAACAAAGAAAAAATGTTTTTAAAATCCATCCTTTTCATTTTAAATGAAATGAAAGGAGACTGAACGAAACAAAAAATGTAATGAAATGCTATTTTAGCATTTTGTGCCCTACTCTATTAAACAGACCTCCCCAACTGGCCTCATGCACAATCTAAGGATAATATTGCATACATAACATACATAATAATACAGAGGAAGTTACAGCACAGAGTACCAGAGATAAAGAGCCCTCTGTGTCAATATTAGAGGTAGATACTAATTAATTTGTGCTGTGTCTTGCAAAACACACCACTCAGACCAGGAGGAAGGACAGGGATTTTTCTTGCACAACAGCTGAATGGGCCGCTGCCGGAGAAGGCAGGGAAGGGCTGCACTTGTTCCTGTATGGACTGGAACACTGCCGGAGGAGAACCCTGGGGCATGTGACCAAAAGTGAGTGGAGCAGCCAGCCAGAGGGAGGAGATGTACAGCACCTGTGGTGTCACACAGTGTTATTCATACAAAGAGGCATGAATTTATTTGTGCCCATATCTAATCAATGCAATACAAAAGTCAGAGCATTGTGGGGGAGCACTTTGAATTGGCAATTGGCAAAGGATTTCCAGGGTGCAGGTAGGAAATAATAAAGGGATCAAGGGAAGAGACATGCACAGTTCTAAATACAATGGGAGCTCTGAACAGTCCTAGTGTGGGCAGGGCCACTTTGTCCCCTGCCTGGCTAGTGTCACAATTAGAGATGGGCACAACCGTTTTGAGTTGTCATTTGTCAGGACAGGTCCGTTTCGGGTCGTTGCTGTTTGTCGCGATAATTTTCAAAAATTTGTCGTTCCGTTTGTTGTTTGGTCGTTTGGTCGTTTGTGGGTTGGGGTTGGGGTAAGTGGGCTCTGGGAGACACCTCTCTGGGTGCCTCTGAAGTCTGACACACTAAGAAGGGAAGGGAAGCGTTTCGCGGAGCCGCACATATTTATTTTTTACATATGTTAGGGTGGGGGGGTAAGTGGCAGAGGCACCTCTCTCTGGGTGCCTCTGACTCACTAAGAAGGGAAGCATACTAGCGTACCCGCGTACAGGTTAGGGAGTGGAATAGTGAGAGTGGGCTCTGTGAGGCACCTCTCTGGGTGCCTCTGCCTCACTTTGACTCACTAAGAAGGGAAGTGTACTAGCGTACTGACGTACAGGTTAGGGAATGGGATAGGAGTAGGGAAGTGGGCTCTGTGAGGCACATCTCTGGATGCCTCACTTTGACCCACTAAGAAGGAAAGTGTACTTGCTTATGGATCTGGGTTAGGGTTGGTGGGGTTAGGGTAAGGGCTAGGCTTAGGGTTACGTTTAAGGTTAGGGTGGGTTATTGGGCTCCACCTCTGGGTACCTCTGACCCACTAACAAGGACAGCGTACTGGCATATGGGTTAGGGTTAGGGTTAGGGTTCGTGTTTAGGTTCGGGTTAGTGGGCTTTTAATGCCCTCTCTGGCACACCCAGAAGTCTCAGTCAAAACCTGGCCATGCGATTGGTGGAATGGCTCCAAAAATTTGCATGGTCCCATCCCATGGCCATCCCATAACTGCGCATGCACAGGTGTAAAAAAATAAAAATAAAATAAAATAAAATCAATGGAGACGTTTTATTGCAAGAAAAACCCACTACTGCTACTATAAAATTTACGGCAGTTAAAATACCTAATTTTCATATGTTTCTGTTGTGCTTTCATGGGGTTTTGGAGCACGATTTCAAAAGAAAAACTGTGGTCGCCATTTTGGATCCCCCCCCACCACATGGCAAATGCAGACGATGAGGATGCCCCCCCCAGCCTGGTACCAGCAGCCCAGGACAGGAGAGGGGGGGAAGGCCGGGGACCCCACCAGAAACCACCCCTCTCTGGTAGGTGCCTTCACTGAGGCAGGCATATTTTTGCCTGCTTTTATGGCCGGGAATCGGGTTTTTTTTAATTTTTAAAACTTTTTTTCTGTGCTGCGCCGCTTGGCATCGCACGATCGCTGGCGCCGAGATGCCATGAATGACAACAACAAATCAGACCCAATTTATCTTTATCAGGTCGGGTTCGAGCTGGAGCGGAGTAATTGTCGTTCTCGTTCCCCATTACGTAACGAGAACGACGAACGAGAACGGAAACGAGGATTTTGCCGAGTCATGCCCATGTCTAGTCACAATTGTGCAGCCTAGGGGCTGCCCACAGGGGCAAGAAACTTCATAAGGCCTCACCACGTGGTGAGAGGCCTCTTTTGTGCTCTCGTGGTCTTCAAGAAGGCATTCGGCCTTAGCTCCCTGCCTCCCCATCATGGGCCTCCACTTACTACTTTTGCTGCAACGGCTGCTTTGTTTTCCCTTGCCTACATCGGCTGGTTTCCTGAGAGAAGGAGGGCTGAGGACACTGCTGCAGAATGGGCTTCTGCTTCTTCCAGCCCAGGGGGTATTTTAAAAAAATAATTAAAAGGAGAGGGGGGCTTAGATCTCTGTATTATTTTAAATGGAAATTAGAGGAGGGAGAGAGTCAGCATAAATAAATAAACTAACTGGGGAGGCAGCAGGGTGCAACCTTTAGCATTTGATTCAAATGTTAAACACATTTGCAATGAAGTAACCATTTAAACTGCTGACCCTAACCCAAAAACTCACCTTTTAAGGAATAGAAAGGGATTTTCTAGCACTGTCATTATTTCTTTCCTGTTTCCATTCTCTTTTCCCCTGTGCTAATCTATCCCAATTAGTAGCAAGACCTTGAAAGCCTGGGGCATGAATAGGCATTGTAAATAGGCAATGCACAAGAATGTTGGGGAGATCTGACTGGTGACTTTGAAAAGTTTAGTTTGAGCAATTCATAAGGTCCCTTTTATGCTGCATGGAAATGAAAATGAGCAACAGCTAGTTCAGGCTTACATTAGAATTTATTTAGGGGGCTTTCAGAATGAAAAGGCTAATTCATGTTTTAGAGCTCTGTAATATTTAACATAATGTTAAAGCTAGCTTGCAAGCTCAGAAGCAAGGAAAACTCAGGAGCAAGAACAGTAAGAAATGAAGTGATTTCCCCCAGGATGCTGGCAGAGGAGCACATGGCAATCGGCACCATGCTTTTACATTTGAAAAGAACAAGGGACCCTCCAGTCACTAGCAGGAACTTCCTCTCTAGGCTTGGTGACCAATAAAGAGATGGAGAGAGAACACATACTTTTTAGAACTACAACACCCAGGATACATTGTTTTTAAAGGAACATTACTTTATCTGAAATTTAGTGTAGATAAGGGTATGAAGTAATTTGTTCTCACAGGTACATGTGAGTACAGTATGGTTGCAACAGGCATAATCCTACTTTTTAAAGATAAGTTATTATTATTAAAACTTCTTAATACATCTGGGTGGATGATAATTATTTACCCCATAAAAGTAAAGGTTCCCCTGCACATGGGTGCTACTTGTGTCCAACTCTAGGGGCAGTGCTCATCTCCGTATTCAAGCCAAAGAGCCAGTGTTGTGCAAGTCCTTGGCCACGTGGCCAGCATGGCTGCAAGGAAACACTGCTTTACCTTCCCAATTTTTATGGTGGTACCTATTTATCTACTTTCATTTACATGCTCTCAAACTGCTAGGCTGGCAGGAGCTGGGGTTATGAGTGAGAACTTGCTCCACTGAATGGCACCTGGGATTCGAACTGCCGAACTGCCGACTTTGCAGCTAACAGTTTCAGAGCCCGCTGAGTCACCAAGCCCCTTAGAGGTGTCCTTAATGAGAATGGGATAACACCAAGTTAAAGCTTACAAAAAGCTTCCAGTTTGACTGTAAATACAACTTTGTTCATATAGTATTTATTTATTTGCTTTATATACGGCAACCATCTAGTAAAATGCTACTCTGGTCATATTCAGATTAATTTGTCTTTCAGGCTGATGGTCTAACTCTAATCTAATGTTTTTTCCTACTCACAACATGAAAACAGTAAGTAGAAAATCTAGATATGTTTCGCAGAGAAGACTGACAGAGAGAGATAAGAAATCTGATCTTTTGCTTGGGGAACTTTCTGTCAACATGAACATGGACTGTATGTCCCAAGGCTTCATGGAGGAAAAAATTACATGAGAAGAAGTCAACAAAGAACATGGGCTTTTGCAATGTTCTAAATAGGATTGAGCCCTGGAATAAATAAAATTCAACAGGGATAAATGCAAAATACTGCACATGGGGGGGGGGGCATACTAAGCACACAGTTACAGGATTAGGGATACATGTCTCAGTAATACTACAAGTGAGAAGGATATTGGAATCATAGATCACAAACTAAATAAGAACCAACAGTATGATGTGGCTACTCAAAACAACAACAACAACAACAACACAAATGCTAGTTTAGGCTGTTCATTAGGCTTCACCTTGAGTATTGTGTCCAGTTCTGGGCACTGCACTTCAAGAAGGATGCTGATAAACTGGAACAACTTCAGAGGATGTTAAAATGATGATCAGGGGACTGGACAGCAAACCCTCTGAGGAAAGACTCCCGCTACCGCACTTCAAACAGCAACCACTTTTTGTTTTAAATCACCTTCTGCCCTCCCCCGGTCATGTGGTTGCTGAAGCAATTAAGCATTCCACACTTGACGTTTTCTCATGAACCAGTTTCCCTGTCTGCACTTTTCTAAACCGCTTTTTGTTCTGATTTTGTCTGTCATTTTCCTATCATCTGCTTCTATTTCGGATTTATTTTTTTTATTTTTTTAGGGTAACATCATGCTGTTGTAATGTAGCTAATTTTCCAATTTTCCGATGGCAGGATAAGGCATACAGAGTGGGAAACCCAGGGGGGAAAGTGCATGGTGTCCGCAGTTTCAGCCAAATTGCTTTAAAAAGTGGTCTAGGAATCGTTTTATAAAACACCGCCCCTGGTGGCCGTCTCAAGAAAAACCAACACAGAGGCCAAAAAGGGGCATGGCCAAGGGGGCTCAGCAGAAAAAGCAATTGGAAATGCAGTAGGTGATTTTAAAGGTGATTTGACTTTAAGCAAAAGGTGATTGAAAACCTAAGTGCGGTAGGGCTCGTGTGTGTTTAGCCTTGGGTGTGTTTAGCCTTCAGAAAAGAATACTACAGGGAGATATGATGGCACTTTTCAACTATTTGAATGGCTGTCATACAGAGAAGGGCAGGATCTGTTCTTGATAAGTCTGGAATGCTGGACACGCAACAATGAACTTAAGTTATAGGATGCCAGATTTCAGTTGAATGTCAAGAAAAACTTCTTAACGTTAGAGCCTTATGCCATTGGAACCAATTACCTTGAGAGGTGGTGAATGCTCCAATGATGTGGCATTCAAGAGAAATTTGGACACCCACCTGGTAGATATCCTTGGATTTGTATGCCTGCATGGAAGAGGGCTCAATGACATCTCTTCCAACTTCAGGGTTCTATAAATCTATGTTGACTTGTTGACCACAATGGAGATGTGCATACAGGGGAGGTTGTTGGAGGTAGGGGTATGAAAGTCTTTTCCTCATAACCAGAGCAAGATGGGGGTCGATGTTGGTGTGAAATGCCCAGAACTGTGCATTGCTATAGGTATCTTGCACAAACTTGAAAAGGGAACAGGAAACAAATAAACTGTGTGACATTTCCATCTTGTGCCATCTGTCACTTCTGGCATTAGGCACTTACAATTCCTCCTGAAGTTGTGACTCAAAAGATATTGGCACTGTGAGAGAAGAACAAGGTAGCCATCCACATCACCCAACCACACACAATGCCTCAATCCCAGCAGCATAGATAAATTAGTAAGGTTCAGTAAGTAAATACTGTATATACTCGAGTATACATTGACCCGAGTATAAGCCGGGGGCCCTAATTTAAACCCCCAAAACTGGGAAAATTCATTGACTCAAGTATAAGCCTAGGGTGGGAAATGCAGCAGGGCCTGGCAACTCCTCATTTGTGAGCTGTGTGTGTGTGTGATGTTTAAAATGACTTTTGGCCACCGAGGCAAGTGCTTGAGTTGGTGGCTAAAAGCCATTTTAAACATTGTTTTAAAATGACCTTTTAAAAAGTCATTTTTAAACATGGGGGGGTCAGGAGAAGTGGCGCACAATGTTTAAAATGACTTTTAGCCACTGACCCAAACTTGCCTCCGTGGCTAAAAGTATTGACCCGCATATAAGCCAAGGACCCCTTTTTTCAGCCCAAAATTAGGGCTGAAAAACTAGGCTTATACTTGAGTATATGCAGTAAGTAAGTAAATGAATACATAAATATGTTTTTAAAAGCTGAGGATTTTTTTAAAAATCCAGAATGTCTTATCTAGTGATTAATCTTATTGCCTCTGCCCTGCAGCTATGCAAAATGGCTGGAACCATGGCTACAAGAAAATATATAACATACATGGTGAGTCCTTCATAGTGTCTCAGTCCTGACCAATTAGTAAATTCAGCTGTCATTCATATTTTCCTTTGGCACCAACAATTTAGCCTATTGACATTCAGCTGTCACTGCCAATTTCCCCTTTTCTGACTCCAGGTCTTTGTTTTCAAAACAGAGATGGGCATGAAGTAATGGTTTGGAAGTTGGAAGGTTTGGAATCTGTAGTTGGGTTTCCCATATCTCAGCAGGCACCTACTCACCAGCAGTGCCTCGACAGTGGTTTTTCTGGTGTTGCCTTTGAGTGGGCACCCCGTGGAGGGGGTGGGACACTGGTCAGCTGTTTGGCTGGAATCATGATGAATCACCAAACCAGAAGTTAATGTTTTTCGCTATTTTTTTTAAATATTAACTGTAACAAAGCTGGATGGAACACAAAGATACCAGGGATGTGTTAATCCACCCCAAGTGTGACAACAAACTTGTTTGATCTACACATGATCACTCAAAAATTGCAGTCCATTTTGCCAGTAAATCCCTAATGGAAACCAGTCAATAACTATAAGTATTCAGTTGCTACAGCAATTATTAATTCTGGACAGACAGACAAACAAAAGTAATGTTACTTTCTCTCCATTTTTGCTTATCCTCAGTCAGGAAAAGGAAACTGAATAATATAAATCTATCACAATTTCATTTGTATGCAATTATTTTAGAAAGCATTTGATTAAATATAAAAGACACTGGGTTTGGTGACTGCTCCAATATTTTATTGCTAATAATTCTGCAACTGACCTAGCATCAGAAATATCATAGTTGGAATATGGAAATAAAAGCAAATTAAATAGATTCACACTTTCCTCATAATCTTAATGGATTATTTGCTTTTAAAATTGCAATTACATTATATTTTACAAGATACAATGGGAAGTCAGCTTCATTCCTCCCCAAGTGAGTCATCAGCATGAATTCAGTTAGAAAAGAATAGAAACAAAAGAACATAAATTTCCCTAAGGCTTATTGCTTTGGTTCTCACAGGAGTCAAATAATTGGGGCAGCATTATTTGCTTCACTGTTGTATTGAAGAGCATCTGAAAAATTCTTCCCAGTTGCTCTCATGACCACTATTTGAAAATGAGGGAGAAATAAACATAAGATCTCCCTTAAGAAGAACTATGCTGGATGTGCAGGACTCTGTCTTGCCCATCTTGCAATGGATGTCGCAGAAGACACTGCAGGGCAAACTTCTTTTGATTTCCGTCCAAAGTATGGCTATTTCCATACCAGACATATGTGCGAAAATACAAAAGTCTATTGTTTTGGTGATTAAAAACTAGAATCTTTAATCTCTGAGCTTGGTTTTAATTGGAAACTTTTCTACTGCTCCTGAAACAATGGCCAGGATTCTCTATAACCCCTCTATGAATTCAGCTTCTTTATAAAGATTGCACCTTTAGAACTTCTTGAATAGCCTAAAAGTCATGCAAGATAACAAATGCAAGTCCTGGTAATGATAATGAGATTCCTGAAAGAAACTGTCTTGAGTTCTGCTGAAGATGACGATGACAACGACGATGATAAAACAACAGCAGCAGCAGCAGCAGCAACAACAACAACAACAATGAAACCATGAAGAATTCTTCGTTCTGAATATTTTCACCGATATTCTTGTCTGGCGTGTAATACCATTGTGAAGTACTTTCATTGTGAGTATAAAATAAAATCACATGACACAAATTTTTATTACAATGCAAAAAAAAAATCTCAGTGTTAAGTGGAAATTAAACTGGGTAGAAAATATCAAGGATTTGTTGTTTAGTTTAATGGCTTATTTGCATTTCTTGAGTTAGCCACAGGATTGTGTAAGTTCAGTTAATCACACTTTTTCCCCATCTACTTTTATATGTGGCCCCACACTTTTTCCTTCAATATAATTGTCTATATATACTTACATCGACATATGCTTGCCTGGAAGTCTAATTTAAATCAGTGGAATTTGCTGTTGCCAAATTAAAGGTACGATTAGGCATGATTGGACTGTCAATCAGCAGAGATGATATGGAGAAAGTATACAGTTTTGGTGATAAGGGCTGTAGTTTGAAGAGATTAGCCAGTATATTTCATTCTAGATTTGGATAATGGCAAAGATGCAATCTTTATATCTGAATTGATTGTCTACTAACCAGAACCATCTGCCCCTGGAATGGTATGAGTAGATATATTCTAGTATCATATATAGAGTCTGTACTGGTGAAGTTTAGTGAATAACGAAATGTTCCAGAGAGGTTTATTGTCCTTGAATTTTAAACATGTTGTTCTGAAAGAATGCTACCCACCAGTTTATTTATTCATTTCAGTTCTGGATCATCTTTCTTGTACTGATGAGACCCAAAAAACATTTTAAGAATAAAAAGTTACAATATTAAAACCAATTAACATAATAAAAGGGTTATTAATTTTAAAAACAGTTTAGTAACATACCATAAAAAGGCACAACAACCATAAAGGTACAATTCTTGACCCTGAGATGGATATCTCTTTTTTTCCAACATGGTGAAGAAGATCAATTCCATGCTATCATCAAAAAGGGGATTGAAAATAAAACAACCAACATTATAATGCCTTAAATAGTCAATCAAGTAACAGACACCTTTATAGCTTTAAAAGGGTTTATTCTACTACAGAGATTTTTGCAGCAATATTAAATATCTTGAAAATAATGAAGTGAAAACCCTATTCTGTTTTCATGTTGCTATTCTAAAACCTAAGAGGCAAAGCCTCTGTCTTCTTCTAATATCACATCTTGAATAGTCCCAGCAATAGAATCAGGTAGCCATGATGATGAACAAAGCTCTCTCTTCCTTCTTTCCCCTTCAGCATAACTCGCACAGTCCATAGCCTGGGAAAAGTGGCCACATGACATTCAAAACCAATCACAGTCCACATACTGGTTTCCACACAGTTTGCTTACATACTTTAAAGATTGACGATCTACAACTGAAGTCTGGTAACAGCTCAGGAAGACAGTTTCATTTTCAGCATTAAAAAAATGACATTTCCCTGAAATATGTTTGTGAGAGGTTTGAAGTAAAAGACAGAGCTTAAGTGTTAACTGCATTGAGAACTTTTAAGTACTTGTACACCAGTGAACATCTGGTATTCAATGAACTTTATTTTATTTGGTTCCACATTACACTTCGAATGGGACTCAATTATTTTAAACTGGGATATACTGGATGGTGGCAGCAAAGCTAAATAAGTAGTGAGTGCAGGTCAATGGTCTGTGAAATGACTTAGGGGCTCTGCACGGTAGACGATACAGTGAAATCTCTTTCTTTGGAGTTTTTTAAGCCGAGGCTGGATGGCCATCTGTTGGGAGTACTTTGATGGGGGGGTTGCACCCCTATTAAGGTCTACAGGGTTTCAGTTCATACTGTAGAACCTCAAAATCAGGTCAATGTAACTTTCCTGTTATAGTATCACCCAGATTCAGCCCGTATTGTCCCTCCTGTAAAATTTGGTCTATCTCAATAATCTAACTGACGTATTCTCTCGGCCTTTTGGAAAGATGCAAAATGTCTTACAATCTGACCTTTTACAAAAAGTGATGCCTAGAATCATATCTCTCTGTGTGTAAGGTCTATGTATTTTCTGCAACTAATTACAGCTAATTGACCATGAGCTGGAGTGCATCTTAATTGCACAACTGGATGAAAGACTAGACATGTCACTGAGATGTGCCATGGCACCCAGTCAAACAGCTGCAATTAGTTGTAACAAGTTATGCAAATCTTATGTGAACACAAATCAGAATCTGGCCACTGTATCAGCTTCCTCAAGAACATTTGCACCTCTTCAAAACATACTGCATTTAGATGGAAGTTATGGTGGATAATATACTGTTTTACATCAGTATTTACTTTCCAGTCTCAGTAAACCTGGGACCTACCTTTCACCCCCAAAAGCAGCATGTGCCATTCATATTTTTATACATGGCACATGCACAGCTTTTATGTCTATCTAAACTGAGGGGGTCATGTACCTTTAGCAGTTGGGTTACAACTAAGAACAGTTGCTTTGATCTGGGAAGTGGTGCTTGTCATACAGGAAAAAAACAACTTCAGCTACTTAAATTCCTTCTTCCATATATCATTTGAAGGCAAAAACTGTACTCTCCTTTATTTTCATCTAATTTCTGTTCAAATATCTCAAAAAGCAAATGTGATGAGAACAAAAATAAAATGTCATTGATGTAATTCACAGTAACCCAGGCTGCACCCCAATTTGGGGCTTCATCAAACCAATATTGCATGTATTAAGTGACTACTGTTACAGAGGGACTGATCCATTGGTTTTTCTTTTTCTTGCATTCCTTTTTTTTTAAAAAAAAATCTCTGTTTCTTTCCACCCAGTTTTTAAAATTATGGTAAGTTCATCAACAGCACAATAGAGAGGAAGTTCATTGTGTGTTGATGTCGGTTGTGGTCACATGGTCTTCTTGTGGTTCTGTCCCTGTTCCCGTCTACACACGGGCGTGATTGATGATACCGGCATGACTGTTTCTGCATGTCCTCATTCCGTGATGATATATGAAATTCCATGCCTTTGTTCTCGGGTTTTTTCCAGCCTGACCTTCCATTTTTCGATGTTTCGATTCTCCAAACCCTTGCCTTCAATGCGTTACGGAGCTAAGTTTGAGGCATTTGTCTTTTAATCTCTCTGCACTGTATTGCTGACTCCATAGGGAATGTACTGGTGAATGGCACTTCACACTCCTGCCACTAGATGGAGAATGGCACGTTGTGTGACGAGCCTTACCTCACTGGCACTCATATCGGAACAAGAAGCGAGATGAGATTCCTGAGGCCAGGGAGGAGAATCTCTCATCCTGCTTAGATAGCAGTTCAGGGGCCATGGTCAGAACGAACTCCCCTCATCCCACAATGGATGTGTGGTTAGATTTCTTTGTACCGGTCCCCAACGGGATCACAAACAGTGATGAGATGGATGTGCAGTATCAGCCTTAGATACAGTTGTTCTTAGATTGGAAAGGGCTGGGGTCTCCTTCCATAAGGAGACTGTTAGAGTCTGTTCAACAGGGGGGGAAAAACACCCTGCTCAACACATGCAAGGAAACCTTAGCAAAAAAGAAAACACTAACAACTAGAGATGGGCACGACTTACCGGTATTTTCGTTTTCGTTTTCATTTTTTCGTTTTCGTTACGTAACGAAACAAAAACAAAAAACGGTTCAAAATGGACCGAAAACGGAAACGAAACGACTAATTTTGAGCCAATTTTCATTTTTTGTTACTGGAAAAACACATAATGGAGCTAAATGGGGAGAAACGAAAAATTTTTCGTTTTCATTTTCATTTTTTCGTTTTCATTACGTAACGAAACAAAAACAAAAAAAAATTGAAATTAGCTCACGAAAACGGAAACGAAACGAAACGGACCCTAGCCGAAAACGAAAACAAAAACAAAAAAATTTTTCTGAGTCGTGCCCATCTCTACTAACAACACCACACATAGTCTTCTCTCCCAAAAACAATGAAAGACCAGCAAGCAAATGAAAACAAAAAATACCATAAATGCACCCTCCAAATTAAAATTTAGAATATGGGGAAATTTCTCCCTCTCCTACCACTTTATGCCTTCTTTTCTCTTGTTTGAGTCAACCAGTGGTGCAGCAGCAAGGAATCAAGGTAGATTAGAACCATTAAGCCACAGGGATTTATACAGGAATGACCTTGATATTCAGCCATAGATTTAATGGGTCTACTCTATGTGCAGCTAGCAATTAGATTTTGAGCAAAGTGCTTATCTAAATCATTATTTCATTGTCACCTTTCCCTCAAAATAGGCATTTAAATATGTATTTAAATTTATATTTTAATAAATTTAATAGGCCAGGAACTGCACCTGTAAATCTTTTAAATTCTGATCTGTATGTCAGTTTAAGAGGTGTTGTTCACGGTATTTCACATAGAAATTTGTAAAGATGTAATTCTACACATTTCACTACTGGGAACAGTTTCCATAACAATCACATGACCATAACAAAACTCTGACCAAACTTTTCACCTGTTGCAATAATGCACCTGTTCATGGAATTTGTGGTGAGTGCTACTTTGCTTTGCCACCTTCCTCCCCAAGCTGACTTGCCACAGCTTTATCTTAATAAGTGCTTTTCCACAGCTTCCTTTTCAAGAGAGTAAATCTAAATCAGGTAGTATTTGAACTCTTGATTTAGATATTTTCAAATAAAAAGGATTTACTCCAAACTGCTGAGGTGGTTAATCCACTTATATTGGGTTTTATAGCTAAGCCTTTGCATTCTGATCTGCCTTTTCTCCTAGGGTGCAATCTTAATAAATAGCTACATGTGCTTTTCAAGCATTCAAATAAAGATTTGGGGATTTTCAATGAAACTGTACCCTATCCCATTCACTGGCAAAGTATATTGCTCTATTCTGTAAAAATGTAGGACAGAGGAACTATTACCCTTCCCAAGTCTGAGTTTTCTGCTGCTTCTTTTGTCTGTTTGCACATTGGCAGTCCCAGCAGAACTTCCAAATACAAAAGTGGAACAGGTGATACCTTTAGGCTACTAGAAAATTAACAAAAATTTTGCTAATATTTCGAGGGCAAAACCCTCTTCTTCAGAGCAGTACCAATCGGTTATAACATGGAAAAAGATGGATTTGCCAGGAGTTATTTCTCAGATGTAAGGTCCTTGGAAAGAGCCAGGAAGTTTCTTAGTTGAGGCTCGGAGCTTGGATGTTCTAAGTTTGCCTCCAAAATGAAGGGAGGGAGGTGTTTTTATTGTTCCAGTCCTCCAAAGACATGTCACAGCTCACATACATACATTCACACTTCTCCTTAATGTGGCTCATTGAGGCAGAACTTTCAGTTGATTTATTCCTGTTGAATCTCATTGATCATAATGGGATTTCATAGTAAAGCCAGGTTTGCTGCTTATATACTTAAAGTATATATGTTTACAAGTAAATATGCAGGTGACACGTTGCCCTCCCAATTCCAGCAAATTTACTGACTTCGGAAGGCTGGAAGGCTGAGTGAACCTTAAGCCTGCTACCTGGAACTGAACCCCATGTCATGAGCACAGTTATGGCTGTAGTACAACATTTAAGCTACTGTCTAGGTACTTTGGAAAGCACACCCTGATAAGTAGCAGATAGACTATGCCTGAGGCCGCCACCTCTGTTGAGGGAGGGGATTTCGATGCTCACATGAATGGCTTCCCTTACTCCTCTCTCAAACCACCTATCTTCTTTGTCTAATATGTGTACATCCTCATCTTTGAAAGAGTGCCCTTTGTCCTTCAAATGGAGGTGTACTGCTGATTCTGGTCCTGAGCTGTTACCCCCTCAGAGGTGGCAGCCTCAGACAAATCAAAAAGCCTTCACCACCAAGGCTATAGCTAACGACCCATTCTTTATAGGTTTCAGCACCTTAGGCAATTGTTCATCTTAAGACTATGGATACTATTGTCTTCCTAACGAGCCTATTCAGGCCATTGTTCATCTTATGAGCCTAATTCAGATCAGGGTGACAAGAGGTCAAAGCTGACTGACTATAAGATGGAGGACTCGCACTAGCTGTAATCAGACTGATGAAGCTTTTTGGATGAGCAGAGAAACCTTTCTATCTCTCAAAAAAGAAGTCCAGTAGCCATGACTCAACTTCCAGATAAACTCACCTGGATGACTGAGAATCTTCACAGACAATAGGAAAAGAAAACATTTGGGAAACTCTGCTTCTAATAATGAAGCTTCTGTCTCACCTCATTATGTCCTCAGTTGCCCAAGTATTCATATATTCTAAGTATGATTGGTTCTTCTGATAATGTTATAAGGTGTGATGTCACAACAGCCTTGGGTTACATAATCAACCACTTCAGGCAATGTAGTTGAAAATACTGTACAGTAGTATCTCCTAAGACAAATGCCCCTTAATAGCAAAAAACTGGTAAGACAAATGAAATTTCTGAGAATAGGAAAAGCTCGTAAGATGATTTTTTCCTATGGGATGCCTTGCAAGATGAATTCAATGCACTCCTATGAGAACTGTGTTAAACCGCATTTCATAGGATTAATTTTTCATAAAATGAATTGACCCATAGAATGAATCAAATTCATCCTAAGAGGCATCACTGTAATTTTCTATTATAATAAGGGGTATATTTTAGCTAACATAACAAGAATTAGCAACAAAGGATATTGTGACATCCGAATTAACAAATACTTTATGGTCCAAACTTCCATTTACTAGGTGCCACAGGATTCTCATTTTGCTGCAAAAGACTAACATAGTTGCCCCTCTGGAAATTGTTCTAATGAGAATGGAAGTTATGTTGGGGTGCTTTTTAAAGAAATTATTTAAGATTTAATTACATCTGAGCCACCATTGAGGAAGGGGAAGATTGAGGAAGGGGAAGCTTCTTATAAGGTTACATGAATAATTCTCTCTTTTCTCCATCTCTGGTCATGCAATAATATCCTGAAAGTCCTGGTAGAGTTATCTGGAAGCAAGAGCTTAAGAGAAAAAGCAGCAGACATTTTGGACATGAATTTGAAACCCCTCCTCCATCTTTTCAATCCTTTGCTGAAGAACATAACATTAAGTTATCAATATATTAAAATATTGATACATGTTTTGGACCATGTTCATATCATGATTGTGATGTTAATATTCTAGTGATTTTAAGTATGCCATCAATATTAATATTGCAATAAACATTTTCATTCTTCTTTTTCAACAGCTAGATTTCACAAGGGAAATAAAACTGTTTCCAGTTTTGAATTGCCTAATTCCACAAAACACATAGCAGTGCAGAAACATAAGACGATTAGACCAGACCAGCATTTTCTTTCCATTCTATCACACATCTTGTTTCTAGCAGGCACCAGATAAATAATTTCAGGCTAGATCACCCATAAACATAAGAACTTGAATAATGCATTTTTACACTGTTTTACTAACGTATTGAGGAACACTGTTACTAAATATGAAGACTAATTCTAGAATTCTCTCTCACACATATACATCCACACCCACACTCACACCCCTCTACCATTGACTATAATTTTGTTTTCTATTTCATTGGAAGTATGTGATCCATGTGAAAATGGGTTGAGGTCTTTACATGATATGATAAGGACTCGTACATCTATAAGTTAATGTGACCACTAGCAGGTAAAAATAGGAATACTTATTTGAGTGCAACAGAATTCTCAGACAATTCATACTTTTTAATGGTCATTGACAAGAGAGCTGAGAATGTACCTCCCTCCCTTGTGAGGACTTCTCATATGAAGTTCCATGCCTGCTTTTGTCACATTAAAATCAAATGTGTGTGTTTGCCATGTATGTGAAAGAAACTTAGCATAATGCTAAGCACTACTCTTTAATTCCAAAGAAGAAAGACTTAAACCCTGAATGACACCATTTTTATCCCTCCAATAGAAGTGAATTGTTAATAAATTGTTCTAAACCTTGTTGGAAGGGGGGGGGAACCCTATGTAAAGGCCATAAAAACTAGCATTAGCTTTAATTTTTACTTCTTGGATGCTGGTGGGAGCACCTCTGAATCCAAATCCTCTGAAGTGAGAGTAAAATTTCCAATGAGTCCACTAATGCTTAATAAAAGCATTTCTTTTTACAAAAAGTTGGTTGGATGGACAGAGGGCATATATCTATAATACAATGATATGAACAGAAGGCAATCTGCTCTGTCCCGCTCATTTGTTTTGAAATGCTATCTGCTTCCCAAACTATCACTTGCTTCTCACTTGTTCGTGCTATGCGCTTCTACAAATGCCCCAAGGCACTCAGTTTTGCTTCTGCAATACTTGACAGATGGTATTCTCAAAGAAGAAGCTATCACTCTAGACACATTAATGGCTACCAGGCAGTAGGCACATTCAGCTACTAGAAGCTGAGACCCATTAGTTCTGCGATATTGCACTGACCCAGGATAGTCTACTAAAATTTAGCAAGACTGTTCCTATCAGTTTCTCCTGCTACTCCTTAAATCTTAATGTAACTTATTATAAAATTGCAGCTCTGCATCCACCCATAAAACAGATAAATGCTTCCCCAAGTGCCTTGCATCGTGGGAGGTAAAACCAGTGTATTGTTGGGAGGCAGTCAGAAAGAAAATGAAGAGGTAACATTGTACCCTATAAAATATGTATCTCTCCATAAATTCAACATTTGGTCTCAAAATGTTCAGCCTTCAGAAGTTCTGTACTATTATATAATGCCCAGGGATATAGTCAAATCTTCCAAGACCAAAATGTAGTCATCTATTACTATGCTCACATGAGCTGCTACTCTTTCAGAGAGACCTTATACCAGTACTTACTGTCCTTTTGTACTCAAATACTCCATGCTTGTTAAGGAAGTAGGATATTATTTTCTCTGCAGCAGCAAAACCCTTGTGTCCAATAATAACTCCATAAACATGAGTCAGAATGCTCACTGCAGCTATTTATTTACTTAAATTTGTGTCCCTGCTCATTTGTGAGAACCAAGAGAATGTTTCAACATTTTATAAACAAAACATA
>JAHTLZ010000007.1:6424346-6444016 GCA_023846285.1 Phrynocephalus versicolor | reverse complement strand
TGGAGTGCTGAAGGTTTGCCACCACTGTTTGCACACCATGGGTGTGCAGAGAAAAAACAAGGCTACATGGAGGAGAGGGCACAGCACTGCAAACTTATGCATCTAGCACACCTTAGAGAGAACCTTGGCTTGGGATATCCAAATCATTTCTTACGCCTTTAGAGTGATATTCAGCTTGTATAATGTACGTCAGGGCTTAGGAACAGCTGGCCAGCTTGATATATAGTAGTTCAGTTCTTGTTCCCATCAGCCCTTGCCTGGTTGGCTAGTGGTGAGACATGAAAGGATCAGAAGTCCAACAACATCTGAAGGGCAGGAGATTCTTCACTGCCCTCTGCATGACAAGAAAAAAATATTTGGCCATAACATTTTAAAATAAGTCTATTCCATCTCCATGTGGGAAGCTTGTGGTAGAAAGAGAATGTGGCAATGCAGCACTTGCTGGTTCAATAGCTTTGAGGTAGCTAGTTGTAATTAGCCCTTTTTGCAAAAATTAATGGATAATTAAGTTGCATCCTTTATAACATGATGGCTGAAAGACAGCAGCTATCATTATACTGTAATGTTGATATTACCATCAATCAATGTGGAATTTTTTTAACTTATTTTTTTGGAAATTAAAAATTTCCAAACTCCAAACTCACAAGGATCTTGAGGCTCCCTTATGGTTGATTTTTTTAGGGGTGTGTGTGGAGTAATTGGGAGAGTCATGGAATATATCTTTAATTTGTTTTTGTTTTTTAAATCTCCACTACCAGGAAAATCATCCTGGAATTAGTGATTTTTGGAAATTAAAGGCTCCTGCCATCTTGAAGGCCCCAAAGACTTCCTGTCATGAAATGAATCCCAAAGGAGCTTCAGAACTTTTGAAGGGGAAACACATTTTTGAGTTTTCAGAAGCAGCCATCATCATTGTATAAGTCTGATGACATCAGCTTTTGGCAGTTTAACTCACGCTGCTCAATTTAAGCCAGTGTGAGAGAAATGTATGTCTTTTGCAATGTGATTCTGATTAATTTTTGTTACTTGCTACTTAAGCATGCTTTGTGTCACAGTCCAATAACTTGGAGCTTTCTGGTATTATTCTCTTTGCTTTTGTACAGTAAGAAAAGAGCTACCTTTAAAAATATACAACTGTACAGTGGTAACTATTCCCAGGAATCTTAGCAATGGAACTAATTACTTTTTTAAAAAATAATTCCACTTTGACTGTTTCTCTGCCACTGTTTAGATTAGGGTCAGATTCAGATTCATCTCTTGTACTCATGGTTGCACTGAGCGCAGTATTTAGTAACCCAGGCTTTGAACAACGGATGCCTCAAAGCAATAACTTCATGGCAAACCATGGAACACACCAACTTCATAATTAGAAGTTGAGCTTCATTAGGAGATAAAGGATACTTGTTTACTCCAGCACAAGGCTTTTGTTTGTTCACAAGCTGCAGATTAGTAATCATCACTGTAATTTGCAGGTTGCTTGTGTAGACATGGCAGCTTTGAAGGAATGCTTCAAGAGATAACATTTTATCACCTTTTAATCATAAAGCTGATGTGTCAGATATTTTGGCCTTTATGTTTATCCTTAAAGCTTTACCTTGGCCTCTTTGATGCAAAATTGGGCACTGTACATAATCCAGCTAGAAAGTACCATGTGTCTGGTTCTAGTAAATAAATTTCACAAAATCTTTTGGAAGATTTCCGTGGGAGAAACCAAGATAATTACCTGCACATTATTAGATGTTCTAATATAGTTCCTGCAGCTCCACTTTCTTTAAATGACTATTATAAAGCTTTCTCTGTACGAGATAGCCCTCTATACAAAATGAACTATTTTTTTCTCCTATAAGATGCATTATACAAACTGGATGCCACTGATTGTCATATAGAGGAGTTCTATCAGCGGTACATTCTCTTGACGATGAAATGTTTTATTTTTCAAACAATATAATTTTGTTTCAAGTGCTGTAACCCATCCTGGTAATTCATGAGCCAGAGAGTTTTAATAAAAGAAACAAGTAGTACAGGGGTGTCCAAACTTTTTGTAAGGAGGGCCAGATTTGGTGGCTGAGAATGTGTCAGGGGCCGGTGGCTCCCTGACCCTGACACCCCACTGCAAGCTCCATCCACTGACCCATAAGCCCCACCCACTGACCTCTTGCAACCCCACCCGCAGGAAGGAAGGTGGAGACCAAGGGAGGGAGGGAGGAAGGTGGAAATCAAGAGAGGAAGGAAGAAAAGTGGGAAACAATGGAGGGAGGGAGGTGGGGAACAAGGGAGGGAGGAAAGATGGAAGGTGGGGACCAAAGGAAGCACAGGGAGCTGTGGCCACAGGTCACCTCTTGGAAGAGGCGATATGTGCATTCTTGCACCCCCCAAGCTCCCCAGTGGTGGCGACGGCTTGCCTGCCAGCCCACCCCAAAGCTCCTTGGCAGTGGCAGAGGCCCGCTGGGCTGCCTACCCCCACACTTTCCCCTGCAGTGCTGGTGGCGGCAGACCGCCCGGCCGCCCAGCTGCCCAAGCTTCCCAGTGGTGTCAGTGTTGACAGAATTTTTTTTAAAAAAAAAATAGGACGACGGAGGGGGAGGGAGGGAGGGTCGGGCCAGCCAGCCGCGGGCCACTCAGAATGGCCTGACGGGCCGGATTTGGCCCCCGGGCCGGACTTTGGGCAGGCCTGAAGTAGTATAACTCCCTCTGACTGTGATTCTTTATCTAAAATTATTTTTTAAATTGTCCTCCAGGTCTCCTCTTTGTCATCTGTCCATTACTGACTTAATGCTTTTATCTCTGGCTTCTTATTTTCCCTAGCTTATCCGGTATATTCCATAAACTCTGCTGTGCAGTCTGGTGACAAAGAAGACTGCCTCCACTGAACTGGTATATATAATAAATACAAAATGGCATGTTTACATATTCATGAAGTCAAGTTTATATTTAGGAAACAGCTAAATATAGGAATCATGTTCAATTAAAATTCATAGCTGCCTGAAGTTGAGAGTTTTAGCTAGTCCTCTTCTGCGTACAATTGGCAATGGGGTTTACAAGGCAACCTTCCTCTGATTTAATTTCACCAAGGTTGTTTTCTTCTTCTGATAGTAACTGTGTACCTTCAGATCAGTTCTGACTTTTGGCAATCCTTCTTGGGGATTCCTAAGGTATAAACTAGTGAGGAGGAGTAGATCAATCTTTTCTTCAAGGGTGCACTGAGGCCCTGCAGCTTGTCCAATGCCACCCAGACTGACTTCATATGGGATGAACATTGCAGAATAGATCTCCTGGTCCCTGGTTCTATAGCTTTGACCTCCATCTGACTGAGTGGTGCAGCCAGCTTCTCTTTTTATATATCATTTTGATAGAAACCAGTCCACCAAGGGACACAAAAAAAAATCCTGTTGATTCTGCTTTCACCCACTTTGCAAATTTTGGCAAGCTGTGACAAATGTTGAATTGAATGAAATTCTTATCTACTCCAACTCACCATTGGTAATTAAGAACGTATGTTTGGGGAGTAGATTGTGATGACAGGAACTAGATTGCAATTTAGACCTCTTATGTAGTGATCTAGTATGATCTATTACCTTGCAATTACACAATGTCCATGTGAATACATTGCACCTCATTCCTGACCTGTCCCCAAGCCAGATTGGATTTCTACTTCTGAGACTCTGAAAGCAGGTGGAGTCGGCCTTCTGCTTCTCTTTACACCAGCACAGTTCATAGGAACACAAGTGGGCGAGTTCTCTGAGCCACTCTCTGCCCAACGAGATTGGCTTTATCTCATCTTTTAAAATTTTCTGCTGCAAAGTTATTATTATGTCTGTATAAAGACAAGCATTTGGTTTGTCTGCTCTTCGTATATTTTTGTATCTTAATTATAATGTCCATTTTAAAAATACATCTCTCTAGCTGCTTTTAGTCTGTGGGTTTTATAGATGTTCGCTAGAAGCCCTACAGTGCTGAATGCAACTTCATCAGTGATTTATTGTGAGCAAGACATGGTAAACTTACAGGATAATCCTCCTCCTAATCATATTTACTCAGGAGAAAATGGATCTTACCTCTTGGAAACTATATAAGCATAGTTGTAGATTTAGGAATTATGATTGCAATGTATTTTAATGTTGTCTTTTTTGTCATTGCACTACTTTTCTATACATTGTAAGCCAACTTAAGGATTCCATTCAGAACAGAAAGAAGGGACTTATAATGTGTGTTTGTATGTGTGTGTGTGTGTGTGTGTGTGTGTGTGTGTGAGAGAGAGAGAGAGAGAGAGAGAGAGAGAGAGAGAGTGAGTGAGAGAGAGAGAGAGAGAGACAGAGACAGAGAGAGACTACAATTGTAAAATAACATTTTCTATTCCATATTTTTTCAGTTTTTCCAGAAAAAAAGAAGGCTTTGGAAAAAGTGGAGGAAAAACAGCCACCCACCCAATGTTTACAGAGTGTTTTCAGGTTTTCACAGGAATAATAGTATTGTGTCCACTGTTGTATTAACTGGCTTGAATCCTGTTTGAAATCTGGCATGCAACACGAAATATGAGTGGCACCCCATTAACTAGGATGAATTTATTACTACATTTCACACCACTGTACTATAGTGTTATATTTGACAGGAATTAGGTAAACAGCATACAAAATGATATCTGTTTCTGATGACAATTGTAGGCTTCATTTCCTTGTATCGCCCCCTCTGTTGTGTCTCTGATGGTCTCAGACTACACATTTACTATATTTATCTGCATAGTCATGTACTCGGAAGTTTTAATTATGTGGAGAAAGCTAGTGAAAACTTCGTGGGGACTCTGATTAACAAAGTGCAGCTGCAATCATGGCCACTGTACCTGGCTCATTGCACTTACAATGCAGATCTCAGGGACAGATGCTTAAAGAAAACTTAAAGTTTAAATCAATTTTAGCTACCCTGATTTTAAATGAAGTGAATGAATATGATTATTTATCACCTTCCAGATACAGGGGGGAAAACCCATTGTTTAAGAGTCTTCTATTAGCACAAAGACTACTAAAGAAGCAAAGTGAACTGAATTAGTACATGAAAACAAAACACAACAAAACAAGAATGCCAAATCCAGACTGCTTTTTTAAAAAATAAAACTAAATTTATTGAATCATAGAATAATGGGATTGGAAAGGGACTATAAGACCATCAATAATGCCTCTATTCAATGCAACAATCAAATTCAAAATATATTTGAAATAAGTTGTCTAATATTTCTAATTTATGTAATATTTTAATTTATTATGCAATAGCCAGCTTGGTTCTGGACATTTTGCATAATTCACACAGTTGCTGAAACTGCAGAGTTTTACACAATATCCAGACAATAATGCCAACAAATGGTTCCTCCCAACCACAAACAATATGGTTAACAAAGAAACAACTCAAATAAGAACTCAGAAAAGGCAGTGCTATCATTGAAGCAGAATATTATATCCCTACCAGAAGGTCTGCAATTAAACTCAGTCCCAGGATGTGCATTTCACACTGAATAATTCACTGGTAAGTATCCAGGTATCAGATTACTGGGTTATATATATTATTTTGTACAACTGAGTTGAAAATAAGAATAATCAGCTCTTTTGTAGATGTTTATGATTTTAAATATGGATATTTATATTACTTGCAAGGAAATATTACATATTTAAATTTTATACCCTTTAATTCATAGTGAAGCACTTTCTCTGCCCTTGCTTTATGTAAAGAGCTAGAGTAATATGATCATAAACACAGGAATAGGCTTGAGGAAACCTAGGTTTCCACTCAGCTGCTTGTCACTGGATAACCTTGGATGGGGAAGCTGGTATATTACATATAAGTTAGTTTGCTCTCAGAAAATAGATTTGGGGCATCATCTAGGTATTGTGATGGCATATTGTTAATTATTTAATTTGTTATTACAGTTCTCATTAGGAAGGCTATAGAAAGGCACCTGTTGGGGCAAGCGATGCACATGATTGCAAAGGTGCTTCGGCCACGGAGCCCCAGCGCTGGGCTCCACAGCGAAGCGCCTTTGTCCGATCGCGTGTTGTCTGCCCCGACCTCCGGGGAGGTCGGAGCAAGCGGCACACAATTGCAAAGGCGCTTCTGATGATCGCATGAGAAAGCCTGAACAACATGGACAATAATTGTTTTAATTAAAGCTAGCCATATGATTGGACAATGGGATAGAAAGGATGAAAGGAGGGGGTAAACTACAGAATAAAAGTTAATGCTTTAAATTAGAGACAATAGAATCGATAGTGTGCTTTTTCTTCAATATGCCTGCATAGGGTTTTGCTTTAGAATATGCTTGCATAAGAAAGAGCCAGAATGGCCAGTGTAACTTAGATAAATTTTAGTCAGATAGATTTCTTTATTTTCTGATTGCCAAGGATTGAATCAATAACTGTCTTTTGAATTGGCTTATTTTTGTAACTCTTTAACTTTCTATTTTTAACAAAAAATAATAATTTTTCAACTGGTTTGATTATTGCCCAAGGTATGGGAGAGCCTAAGTCCAGGCCTTGACAATTACAAGTTTTAATTCCCACAGAAGGGGAAGTTTGGCTGGTTTATTTTAAAAAGTATGCAGCCTGTTTAAGTATTTCTATCTGGAATACAGAGGTGGTCTGAGGAAACCTCTGGTGGATCAGGTAGTGTGATCTGGACAGGCATAGCTCCAAAAATGTGAGATCCTTTGTGATCCCTTTCTGTACCCATGTGGAGGGCTAATGACCGATCAGTAATTTCCTGGATCACCTCTAGATCCTTTTATTAGATTGGTGTTACATTTGCTACCTTCCTTATATATTTTCATCTTTAAGTTCCTTGAGAACTCATGGATGGATGCCATCTGGTCCTGGTGATTTGTTAGAATTTAGTTTAACAAGACATGCAAGGATCTCCTCCCTGGTTATTTCTAGCTGGCTTCATTCTTCAGTTTCCCTCCCTACGAAATAGTCTGTGTTTTGGGCATGTGATATCTGTCTTCAGTGAATACTGAAGCAAAGAATTCATTGAATCTCTCTGCGATCTCTGTTTCCTCTTTAATAACCCCTTGCCTTCCATTGTCATCTAATGGTCCAATGGCCTTCCTAGTTGGGTTCTTACTTCTAATGTACTTAAAGAAGTCCTTGTTATTACTTCAGTGTTTTTAGCTATATGCTCCACAGAGTCTTGCTTTGCTTTCCCGATTGTTGCCTTGCATTTGTTCTGCCAGAATTTATGTTTCTGCCCATGGTACTCATTTGGACAATTCTTCTGTCTTCTAAATGAGACTTTCTTGCTTTTGATCTCTTACTGAACAGCTTCTGTAGTCACATCAGAGTCCTCTTGGACCTGGCAGTGCCCTTTTTACTTTTGGGTATGCATTCCAATTGGGCGTCTGTTATTGTTTTTTTGAACAGCCTCTGATCTTTTACAGGATACTCCAATTTGTTCAATGTATTGCATTCTTAAAGCTGCTGCTTTAATTAGAAACTTCACAAATTTGAGAACAATGTACAAATTAGAACCTGAAAGAAGGTAAGACAATCTGTGAATTGGGTCCCTGTGGACTAGAGATGGGCACGACTTAGCAAAATTTTTGTTTCCATTTTTGTTTTTCGTTTTCATTATGCAACGAACCAAAAAACGAAAATTGGCTCCAAAATGGAACGAAAACGGAAACGAAATGACTAATTTTGAGCCAGTTTTCATTTTTCGTTACGGCAAAAGCATTTAATGGCACTAAATGGGGAAAAATGAAAAAAATTCATTTTCGTTTTTGTTTTTCGTTTTTGTTACGAAACGAAACGAAAATGAAAAAATTTGAAAATTAGCTCACGAAAACGGAAACGAGCCGAAACGGACCCCTAAATGAAAAACGAAAAACGAAAAACCATTTTTCCTGAGTCATGCCCATCTCTACTGTGGACTTTTTTTGTTTGTTTTTTTCTAAAAGGGGGGATAGCTATTCAAGCCTGATACATACATATAATTGGCAATCAAAGAAAATATGGGAACTTTTTTCAACAGAAGGAGATACACAAATACAGGTACACTCATAATAAGGCAGGTGGTGAAAGCACCCATATTTGACCATGTAATCCAACAATTCAAATCTGGCTCTAGTAAAGGCCCTTCTTGGTGGAGTTCCTTTCAAATTTTGATATTATAGCTCTCCAAGAGACCTGGTTGACTGAAGAAGATGAAGAGATTCAACTACCAGGTTTCAGCTCTTGGTCTATTCCTGCAAAAATGTAAGAATAAAAGAAGAGCATAAGGAGGTATGACAATGTTAATTAAGGCAGAGCTTGGCTGACATAGCCAGAAAATGTTCCTTGTAAATGAATCCCATCAGAATCTAGCTGTTAAACTTTCTTATAAAATCTCTGATTTGGTCTGAGTTAATATTTATATTCATCCATAATCTTCCTCTTATCTCTCACCTAATACCTGGACGAATTTAGAAGAGACAGTTCTAAAAATAAATACAAAACACCCTAAAGCTATAATTCTCTTAGCAGGTGATTTCAAAGCTAGAATAGGGGCTTCCTTACAAAACTTTGGAGTTATACCAGAACATTATTTACTTACTGAGATTTCCTGGTTCTCTAGTGACCTCAAAAGAAATAAGGAAGGTCTGCAGCTGGTTTCCCTGATTTATAAATGCAATCTTGTCATTTTAGGAGGTAAATTACCTGGTTTTAGATATCCTTTTACATATCACTCAGGAAAAATTAGTTGCATTTTAAATTATATATGTGTATCATGGGCCAATTTTGAATTGCTTTTCAGATATTCATGTCCTGGTGAGGGAGTATAGTGACCTTCAACCAATTACAGTTTCCTTCAAAGGTAGATCGGAGGCAAGGCCATATCTGTTATACGATAAGAGGTTACTAGCAAACTTTGAAGTGAAGCAAGAAAAGAAACTCAAATGGGCCAAGGTTGATACAAAGGCCTTTACAAATAGAGAATGGGATTAGCTGGTCGGTACAGCATAGGATGAGAATTCTTATTGGCCTTGGGTGGTTACGTGTTTTTGCCCATCCCATTCTCTATTTGGCATGGTGAAGGTTTATAAATCTCTGTCACAATTAGGCAGGTAGTGCAATAGATAAAGGTATTCAGGTGTGCCCTTAGTAAGTTGCCCTTAAGGTGCTAGACAGACTTCAGATAAAATTAAACATCATCTACAGGTATAGGATTAAACCACATTATCAATATTAAGCCAAACCGAGGGCTGTTGTGGGCTAGCAGATTCACATAAGTTGGTGGGATGCTGAACAGGTGACCAGCATCTGTCGGAGAGGTGAATATCTCTGAAGACATACTGGAGCAGGAAGAATATAAGCTATCCTGCCATTTCCTGATTGCATTGTGGTTCGGGTCCCTTTGTATGAGTTCTACGGTTTATCAGTTATCATTTTCAATACATCATGGCCCAATGTTAACCCAATGGAACTTGTCTCATCTCATTATTTCCAGGCTGGTGGGGCAAAATCTCTTGGGACAGCTCTGCCTCATGCCCATTCATTGTTTATGAGCATTCCCTGCCTCAGAAATTTCCTTGCCACTGTAACAGTAGTAGTACTGAAAGGTGGACAAAAATCAGTGAAATCAATACATTCATATTCTCTTCATTTCCTGTCACTGAAGACAGGGCAACACAGCTATTCAATAAAAATCTGATTCTCACACGATCACTTGAAGCTGCTTTATGTTTTCAGGTTTTAAAATCTTACTTTTTGAAAATGTCTACATGGCACCTGCAAGGGAATTCTATGAAACACACAAGTGTTTGTATGAATATCACTTATCAAGAAGGCGAATTATCATTAGAGGAAATAACAGAGAGCTAGAAAAGAAAGAGAAAAGAATCACATTCACAAAGGTACTTATTTATCTTCACACACACACACACACACACACACACACACACATTAAGGTCATCCCCCCTGCATTTCATTTTGTTTCATTTCATACAAATTTTTGAGAAAAAATGCATATGAAACAAAACAGTAACGGAGGTGGTAGCAGCTCTGGTGGCAGCGGCTCCAGCTGCGACTTTGACGGCAGCGGCTGTGGCAGCGGCCTCAATGGTGGCTTAGATGGCAATGGCTGTGGCGGTGCCTGCGACTGTGGCTGCGGTGGCTGTGGAGGCAGCAGCTCTGGCAGCAGGCCTAGGCCGTCCTGCCAGGCCCGCTCGCCCTCTCTGGCCGGCTGGCTGGGCTCTGGAGGTTGTGTCTCCAGTGGCGGGCCTTGGCGGGCTCTGGCTCTGGTGGCTTCAATGTTGGTGATTTGGTGGCTCTGGTGGCTTCAGAAGTGGCAGCTCTGCTGGGCCCAATTGCCCTCTCCGGCCAGTGGGTGGGGTTACTGCACTGGCTTCAGTAGCAGCGGCAGTGGAGGAGGAGGGCCCCTACAGATAATGGTGCCATTTTACAGACAAACAAAATGGTATGTTTTAACAACAACAACAAAAAAGCCCATCAGTTTTGTTTCATCTGTAACTAAATGCTGCTTCATCATTTTGTTTTGTTTTGTTAGCTAATGAAACAACAAAACAGCATTTCATATTTATGTACATCCGGGGGGGGGGGAAACATTCAAATGAATAGGCGAAGGCAAATTGGTGGCAACATGGAATGAAGGAGAGATATGCAATTAGTTATTATATGTGGAACACTTTGCTTTTACTTCTGGCCCTGAAAATGCAAGAAAAAGAAAAACAAGACCATTGCCACACCAATTAGAAAGTAGAAACCAAAGAGAAAGGGGAGAAAGGTAGTCACTTCACTTAAGGTGAAGTTCTGACTTAACCACAAGAATGAAGCCATTTATCTACACACATGAGCATGTGCATAGGAGCAAAAAAAACCTGGCACTTATAGTATTGTTTTTTTAAAAAGACCATAGCTGGGGGAGTGGGAGAAAAGCCTGGGCAAAAATGCATAATTGACAGATGTCTCTTTCTCTTTGCCTGACAACTTCTTTTTTTAAAACAGATAGTAACTGCTGCACCTGATGACCTCACTGTGAGTCCTGCGGCAGTGTGTCCGTGACTGAAGCATGCAAGAGATGTGTGCTGGAGGGTGAGGCTGCTTGTCTCTTTATCCTTTGGCATTGGCTCAGTGCCTTCTCTATAAGATACTGATTCTTCCATTCCCTCTCCCTGCTTTTAATTGCATTGGGGATTTTAAAAGGAACCCCATGAATGTCAGATCTGACATACATTTTTGTGAGTGGTGCCATTTCACCCAATTAGCATCGCTGGGCTCTTTGCCCCACCCCTCTCTTTCACAAACACACACACACACACACACCAGTGGGCACTTTTAGTTTCAAAGACTCCTCTATTAACTGAATAATGTTTTTTTTTCCCCTTCATAACCCCCCACTGATATTTTCTAAATAGCGTCTTCCTTCTCCACACCCCAATCTTCCTCCACTGAAATGGCACAAATAATGACCTGACACAGGTGATTCAGGACTCCAACCGCTTAACTGCCTAATTATATCCTGTCTGGAAGTTCTGTAAATATATAACACATGTTTCTCACTAACATCAGGATAGCCTTAAATCCTACTCATGCTACTAAGATGAAATACAACATATTTGCATAGTTTTAATAAATGTAAAGACCAGCCCCACACAAAATTCTGAACAGGTTCCTTCTAGCTTTGTAGGTGCTGATACATTTCAGCAGCTCAGTATTTATAATTGACAGTGGCAGGAGACACGGGGCAAAGTTCGGCTTTGGTACATGCAGTGTTCTAAGAAAGAATCTTTGGATTTCCCCACACACTTCATTACAGTCCAACTCCGATGCAGAACACCTGTCACAAATAACAACTGGTGGTACTGAAAAGGGTTGAACATTCACCTTTGGATGACATGAGTCACACACCCTTTTCAGTGGGATCTGCATAGATGAATGTCACGGAGGGAGATGTACATCGACTAGGACTGTGGAGGATTTACAGCTAAGCTCCCTCCTCCCTGTTCAGTACATTGTTCAATGTTTGCTGGTTTAGTACATTGTTTCTAATGAATCTTCAACATTTTGTCTCAAGTTGGGAATGCTTAAATTATGGTGACAGAAAAAGGGGGTCATTTTACCTTAAGGTATTGCTACATTCTTCCAAAGAATGACATTTCATTGTATTATCCTTCAAAGAGAAAAACAGAACTATTGTGTTTATCGGTTAATTTAAAGTTATTCTAGCAATTTGGAAAGATGCTCAATAATAGTCTTCTATATTCTTTAATTTAGTACATAAAGTTTTGTTCAATGTCTTCACATCTTTTTCTGTCACAGGTATAACCACAGGACAGTTTGTTTCTTAGGCACCTTTATGTTGCATCTGCTTGATGGCAACTCAAAGAGTTTTCAGGTTATGTGAGATATTTAAAATTATGGCCCTATTTCTTGATGTCCTCATAATTCTATTGAATTCTGTTTCCTAACCCAGAGCAGTTATTTCAATGGAAAATATGAAAACAAATTTTAATGTTGGCAGACAAGAAGGCAAACAGCACCCATGAACATTCATCTAGGAAACTTGATTTTGCTGGATTTGCTTTGCAATATCAGCCCCACAATAAAGAGACAACACAAAGTATTGGGATTTAAATTGGGCCACAACTTTATTAAATCTTTTTAAAGCTGTAAATAAAAAGGGGCATCTGTAGTGCAAGTAAATATGGTTATATTCCAATTAAACGTAGTGCAAAATAATTTTGGTGAGTTCATACCTGGAAACATGCTGCTGTACTTAAATAGCCAATTTCCCTTCTTGGGGACTAACTCCCCATGGGGCAGCCATAAACAATTGTTTATAACCTGTTATCTTATAACAACTAACCTAACGCTAACCTGAACTGTTAACCTTAACTTAGAAGGCTGTCCTTTTTCTTACTGGGACAATATCTATGAATTCATCTGCTATCAAAATTCTTGCACTACCTGCTGTTGTGACCAGTTAAACATGAAAGCCCTGCCTAATCCAGGTAAGAGAATGGGATGGACGAAAATGCTCTGTCAACCGCAAACAAATCCAGGTGATAGTCAAAAATTCCCATCTGCCCCCAAAATAACCAGCATTCTTATTTCTTAGGATGGGTGGGCAGGGAGCTTTGCCAAACAGCCAAGAGGACGGGAAACTCTGCAGCTCCTTCTTTTAAAGGCTGCAGAGCCCGGACATTTCAGTTAATCACATGGGAGCCTTTTCCCACTGTTTGTATAGAACAGGACTGCAAAGCATCCCCAGGTTGCTACAAGTCTCCTGGAGCCAGCAATATTTGTTCATAGGTGCATTACTCTCAGACTATATATATTTGAAGTTGAAAACCAAATGTAATGCTTATATTTCAGGTCACTCTCCCCTAAGTATTTTGATGTATTTTGATGCACAGAGAGAGTCTTCTCAGACAATGGAATCAGGAGAGAACTCACAGTGGTAGTTTTCTTGGAAAGTACTTTCAGTTGTGCGTGTACTCTAGGTTCATGATTTGTTTGAATTCAGAAGCAAATCAGATGCATGTGTCTATTTCCAAAGCAATGTGATGTGATTGTGAACTAAAGGTACCTGAAGCAGCACTTGAACCAAGCAGGTTTCTCCAAAGCCTTAAATAATGTTTTGGCATTTTCAAGTTAAAGAAAAGAAATTGCGCCCTTGTGCCTTGTGCAGGATTTGAGCATAGCTGGTCACAGTAGAAGAAGAATAGGACCTAAGGTAAATTGCATGTATCCTGTGGGAGGGAAAGGAAATATGATTGTGTGAGCTTTGATTGCATGTTGAAGGTCCAGCAGTTGTCAATGGCACCAAATTTCACCTCCCTCCAAGTTAAAGCCCTTTATTTTCCTCATTTCCATGCTTTATCATTATTTGGACATATACAAGTACTGTATATACAAATGCTTAGAATTTTGAGGAACAAAGCAGGCAGGCTACAAACCAGCATGCAGATCAGTTAGGATTTGCAAGACAAATAATTCAGATCAAATCAAACCATCTGGTATTCATACACCTTGACTGTGAACCAAAACATTGACAGAAGGTATTTGGGGAAGGCACCTGCTTTGCCAGAGAACTTTTAGACGTGCCAGGAAGACAAAGGATTATATACTCTAGCCCCAAGGAAAGTGTTCACTGGATGGAGATAGAGCTAAAGCATCCATGGAAGGAGGTCACAAGTGGGATTTAGGGAGATGGCAGGCAAGCAGAGAAGCAAAGAAATTGCATCCAATGCGGCAAAAGAAAGAGGAGAAAACCTAAACAGCCAAGGCCACATTAGGTACACTCCAAGCAAAGTCTAGGAAGCCCCCACATGGAAGCATGTAAAAATGTCTATAACTAGTCTCAAATCAGGGACCAAACGACTCTCTGAAGGTTGATCCCTGACTGATTAAGACAGTGTAGCCTGTCTTCCTTCCTACTGGGAAAAAACAGCTAGACAATGCATAGCTCAGACATTTTCTAGAACAAAATATCTTTCTGACAAAGACATATTCAATTTCTGCTACTTTCCTCTTCAACACCCAATTCTATTTCCCCAGCAGGATTCATTTAACTAAAGCCACACTGCTGAGAGTTTTAGCCATGGATTTGCAGTATTGTGATATTTCCAAAACACATGAAAGTCAAAAAAGCATCAAAAAGCAGAATAATGTCTCTTCTAAGTTCTGCTTAAAGAAGAAGGAGATGACTTTGTCCCAACTTCTTTTCTCAAGTGTTCAAAACTTCCAATGGGACATTGTCATCAAATCCCTTTCCCTATATTATAACACTTTCATCATGTTCCCTCTAATTTTCCATAATTTCTGGGCATGGTTCTCCCCCATCCCACCCATGCACAGGGTTTCGGCTGCAACCAGAAGCAAATGTGCAGCAACATTGTCTCTGGGTGGAGGATTATCTGACAGGATTTCATGCTTGTCTTTCCATTGAGATGACCACTGCCACACCTTCAGAGCTGATTTACAAGGCAAATACCTCCAGCAACTGTACTGATCGCAATAAATTAAAAGCTCATTACTAAGCAAGAGGAACCTCACCTGTATGTTCTGGATTCATTCATTGGAGATTCAGTATCCTCTTGCAGTCCACAAGCTACCCCTGAATAAAGGGATGCATATTATTGATTCTGTCTGTGCTGAAGAACAGCAGCCTTCCATGACATCAGGAAGTAGTTGACATCATTTCAAGGGAGATGGTGAAAATAAAAAGGTTAGGCCGCAGTCTTACCAGAGTTTTCTTTGCATATAAATTTCCTGTGTATTTTTTTTTGGGGGGGGGGGTCACATGGTTTTTAATGTGCAGTTAGTATCCTCTCTTCTGCATCATATTTTCGTATTTTGGTTCGGTCTCTACCTGTCTACTTCACATTTTGTCCTTCTTTCTGGCTCTAGTTTCTAAACCTCCATGGTGATAATGGGGAACAACAGATTTTACTGCGTATTTTCAGGATCCTGTCGTGGTTACAGAAGCAAATAAGTAAGCATTATTGAGCAAAGTTTCTAAATCCAGCCCCTGGCAGTGGTTTAGGAAACTTCACTGAAACTGCTGTTCCAGGGTCGTGGTCGGCTGGGACCAGAATTTACTTCTCTTCCTGGATAGCACACAATCTTTTAACTGTGCAGTTCACCACCGGGAAACTATGCAGAAAATGCTGGTAGGACCGCAGCCTTAGATCCATTGAACTGAGTGCTTAATGGAAAACCATAAATTCAATTGATGTGGTGGGTCATTTCTTACTGGGGCTAGCAATTGGCATTAGACATATATCTCAGCACACCTACTATTCACTTGACCACTGAGACATGGACCCTCAAGATTATCACCTGAGACTGGTAAAATATAAAATAAATTTGATGTTGAGATGATGAAATAAAGCCTGATTTGGAGAAAAACAAGCCCGTGTTTACATATATTTTGTCAGGAGACAAAAAATGTATGTGTGCCTGTGCATGCATGCATGCATGAATGCACAAATTCCACTCCATTCCCAGCTAATGAGGTATGCATGCATTTTATATTCCAGGATCCAAACACAGACGTAAAATATAAAAGAAGAAACAGCCTGGGGCTGCGGTAGAGCTGTTAAATCTGCAAAAAGAATGAGGACGTCCCTCCTTCCATCATCTACATTAGTCAATGGAGCCACTTCTGCCAAATATAATATATATTGTTCATAATAGAGATGGGCACGACTTAGCGGTATTTTCGTTTTCATTTTCGTTTTTTCGTTTTCGTTACGTAACGAAACGAAAACGAAAAACGGTTCAAAAATGGACCGAAAACGGAAACGAAACGACTAATTTTGAGCCAATTTTTGTTTTTCGTTACTGGAAAAACACATAATGGAGCTAAATGGGGAGAAACGAAAAAATTTTCGTTTTCGTTTTCATTTTTTCATTTTCGTTACATAACGAAACGAAAACGAAAAATTTTGAAATTAGCTCACGAAAACGGAAACGAAACGAAACGGACCCTAGCCGAAAACAAAAACGAAAACAAAATTTTTTTTCTGAGTCGTGCCCATCTCTAGTTCATAACAATGACTGCCTTGCATCACACTTTAGAAAGGTGCCTCTGCTGTTGTGAGGGCTGTGTTGCAGTTCCACCTTGTTCTACAGTGCATGTGAATTGGAAATTCTTATATGGACACTTGCAGCCAATGAGAGAGGAAATTAAAATGTAAATGTTCATGTTCGCCAGCAAAGAGGGGATTAGAAGTCCCTTCTGACAAGACATGCATAATTTACATTTTGCCAGGAAGAATCATACCCCCCTTTTTTGTTGTTTAGCAGCTGAAGGGAACAGAGCTACTTTTTGTTATGATGTTGCAGGCATTGGAAATGAATTGCTACCTCCAGTTTTGTTCCAGATTTAGATAAAGTCTAAGAATATACATAAAAGGTGGCAGTTACAAAATCTTTATGTCTAGATGTTCTTCTCCCTTTTTACATAGTAATTTTTCAAAGACAGCATAAGAGATTTTCCTTCTGTCATTTGAAATGTGTATCACAGATTCCTTCCTATTCGTTTTATCTGATAGCAGGCAAAAACTGCAAATGTATATTAGTTTTATAGATCAACTAGTTCTGGCTAGGGATGGACAAATCTATCTGGTTTTGTTTCTGTTTCCTGTTTTCTTCTGTCTTCAATTCACTCCACCCTGTTTCTGCATCTTTTTTTTATTACTTTGAGACAAAAATCCACATCAAATTTTTAATTCTCTCCATGCTTATAGCCTTGGAGATAGATGAGCAGTACAGAAATCCAATATATAAGTACCAGTAAATAAATATTTCTCCTAATAAATGCATTTTGCATGTTAATGTAGCATGTGCAATCGATTCTGCATTTTTCTTTCATGTTATAACCATTTAGTCTTTCTATAATGCCATGTTTTGTCCATACATATTTTATTCACACCTTCCCTTAGTACTGAGGATTGTTTGCAGTACCGGGAAGAGAAGTAAATTGCACTGCATCACAAAAGTCTGGAACAATATCGAAGGACAACTGGATTCCATTTCACATGTTCATTTGGAAGCGTGCATTTGCTCTTTTCAGAATGTGAGATAAACATATTTTAAGTTGATCTCTAGTTTCAGCATCCCAGTATGTATTCCCTTTTGTACATTTGTGCTAAAATCTATTACCGTACCTTTAGAGGCTGTTGATTATTCTGAGTTAGATGGTTGGATTAGAACCAAACTTCTGCGTCTCCTACTGTCTTTTCTCTCAACCTCTCTCTTACTGTCATTTATGTTTCTTGAACATGGTTGGAACATCCCAGAGAGGAGACAAAGAAAGAACTATGAATGTGAAAGGCACCATCCTGTCCAAGCCTTTACATGCTCCTCTGTCTACTTAAACATTACTGTCCCAGGGACTATTCGCCTGCCTGCTCAATAAGAGTGAGTGCAGGCAATTGATCTCATGGCCGAGGAGTGGGTATCGAGGGCAAGCTTTTAAAAGGCTGTGCTCTTCCTGCCTCAGCTTCTTTCTTTGCTGTATGGCCAGTGTATGAAGTGGATTACTGCATGCCACGGCGAGGTGAAGAGGGGGTCTGAAGCAGGTCTGTGCACCAGAATGCACTTGGGGTCTGAAGGGAAGAAGTTTCAAGGGTGACAGGTAAATTTTCCCCTTCTTTTTCTTAGTGTCTGTCCCACTTTGTGGTGGGATCAGCTATTTTGGTTTTTGCCTTCCACTTGGTATGATTGTGGCCTAGTTCCAGGTGAACCCAGGTAGTGCAAGGGTTTGAGAAGGAAGTGATTTTCTTGGGGGACACCCAATGAGTGTATAATACGTCCCAAATTTGAGGAGCTAAAAGGCATTGCAGGGAGGAAGGGGATTGAGGGATCTCCCAGGCAGCAGTGCTCATAGGATCAGAAGCTGCAGGTGAGCTGAAATGTGCAAGGTATTCCTATAATTGTACACCTGAATTTACTGTATGATACAGCACAATTCATGCTAGTTCCTGCCTAGTTGCTTTGGTGAAGTCTGTTCAGAAAGCCATAAGTGGCTTCAGACTCAGGATCTCTCAGGTAGGATAGATAAAGGATCTCACTTTGTCTATCAACTCATGGGCTCTGAGCTATCAGAGATGGATCAGAAAAGAGATCTTGGTGTGCTGGTGGACAGCATTATGAAGGTGTCTACCCAGTGTGTGGCAGCAGAGAAGAAGGCCAATTCCATGCTACGGATTATCAAAAAGGGGGTTGAAAATAAAACAGCCAACATTATAATGCCATTGTACAAGACAATAGTAAGGTTGCACCTGGAGTATTGTGTACAATTCTGGTCACCGCACCTGAAAAAGTGGAACTGGAAAAAGTGCAAAAGAGAGCAACTAAAATGATTACTGGGCCGGGGGAACTCCCTTATGAGGAAAGGATAGAGGGACACTCTTCTTCCTCTCACAAAATACCAGAACTAGGGGACATCCACTCAAACTGAGGGTTGGGAGAGTGAGAACTGACAAAAGAATTTTTTTTTTACCCAGCATGCCACAGGATATGGTGATGGCATGTGGCCTGGATGCCTTCAAAAGGGGATTGGACAGATTCCTGGAGGAAAAGTCCATCACAGGTTACAAACCATGATGGAGATGTGTAATCTCCAGGCTTAATACCAGGGTACTTCAAGGGCCAGATGCAGGAGAGTGGTAGCAGGAGACAGATACCTAGATCTTCACTCTCAGACACATTTCATGGGGCCACTGTGAGATATAGGAAGCTGGACTAGATTGGCCTTTGGCCAGATCCAGCATGGCTCTTCTTATGTTCATATGTTCTTATGTACTACGTTGGGCCTCCTTGTTGAAGGGGATTTCAATACTAAATTGTTAGTATTTCCAATGGTGTTCCATTGAAAGACACGTGGTATAGAAATAGAAAAATAAAATAAAATAAAATAAAAGAAAGAAAGAAAGAAAGAAAGAAAGAAAGTTGTCAATCCATTTTAACCCAACAAATGTTTCCCACGTCTTTATTCTGGGCTGGGCAGGCAAAGGCCTAAATATTGAAGGACTGGTAGTTACATTCACTTTCAGCCAAACAAGATTTTAAAAGTTTAATCCCTTAAATTAGCAATGCTAATTGAAGATTTGTCAGTTGTTGGCTGAAACCATAAAGTAGCAAGGCATGTCAATCAATTTAATTATAATTAAAAGGAAAAAA
>JAHTLZ010000007.1:6413472-6424336 GCA_023846285.1 Phrynocephalus versicolor | reverse complement strand
TGAGGAATTCAACTCCCAACCTCTGGCTCTATGCTCAGATATCAAACTCACTGGGCTATAAGCTTGAATTTCCCACTAGGAGTCTGCCTAATCTGAATAGCATATGAGACATATGTCTAAATTCTAACCAAATGAAAAGGAATAGGTAGTGGCACAGTAGAGCAAGGGTTCCACTCCAAACACAGACATTGAACCATTCATATGAGAGAAAAAAGTTTCTTACAGAATCTGATTTTGAGGAGTGACGGTTCTTTGACATTGATTAGTAGCTTACTGGCATTAAGAGTAGAGCCTTCAATTCAGGTGTCATACATAGACATGGGCACGGAACGGCGAAATTTCCGTTTCCATTACCGTTCATCATTTCCGTTACGTAACGGAACAAAGAATGACAATTTGGATGGGTCAGGCTCGAACCGAACAGAACCAACAAAAATTTGTTCAGTGCTGTTCGTTTCCGTTAGTGGTGGAGTGCAATAAAATAGACTGGAGCTGTGGGAAAAAACGGCACAGGAAACTGCAGCTTTTTTTTTTGGCAGAGCCCCAAGCACCGATCAGCTGTCGTGCGGGGGGCTTGGGGCTTGGCAAAAAATAGTTTTAAAAACCCCTGCTTTTCTGGCGCCGATTGGGCACATTGGGGAAGGGAAGCTCCCCAGCATATTTTTAAACCTCCATTGCTTTTTAAAGAACAAGAAGATAATTTTCTCCGCCTCCCACTGCCACCTCCGGAATTCTGTGTCAAGCATGCCTAAATAAATCAAGTGATTTATTCCTAGCCAAGGTTTGGGTGCTTTTTTTCTTACATTCTCCCCCCCCCCTTTGCTGTGTCATCGTAAAAAAGGAAAATATTAACGAGCGAGCTCAGAGAAGTACACCCCCTTGGCCTCACCTTTCCTCCGGATCTCCCGGGCTTGCCTCCTCCACCCTCATGCTGTGTGTGTGTGTGTATGTGCGCGCCGTGCAGGTGTATGGAGAAGAGGGGGAAGCTGGTGGGGATTCTGGGAACAATGCTGTGCTCCTTAAAGGGGCGGGTTGTCTTTCCGCATCCATTTGGCAATGAGGGTGAGGGACCATGAGGCAGAGGAGGCAGCAACCCCAGGAGAAGATCCCGAATCAAGGTGGGGGTAAAAGAGGGTGCATTTCGCTGAGCTCGCTATGTTGCTATTTTGCTTTTTTGTGACGGTATGGTAAAGGGCGGTGGGGGGAGGGGGGAGAATTTAAGAAAGCGAGCACCTGTTCCGGAGTTTGGGAGGCGGTGGCGGTGGCAGAAGATCGCAAGAATTATTCTTGTTCTTTTAAAAACAAAGGAGATTTAAAAATAAGCCAGGGCACTTCCGCCCCAATGCACCCGGAAAGCACGAGCTTTTAAAAGCGGTTTCCGTGCTTGCTTTTTCCCATAGGAATGAATTGCTTCAATGCATTCCTATGGGAAAACGATAATCGAACCAAAACGACAAACCGAACAAAGTTTTTCTAGAAAAATCCATTTCAACGGAACCGAACTGAAATGAAAAGGGCCCGAACCAAAACGGAAACGGAACACCATTTTTGCTTTTCGTGCCCATCTCTAGTCATACATATATGATATAAAGTTGTCACCATTTTCCATTGGCTGCAGCTTCTGAACTAATCTCAAGACCCATGTAAGGGGGAGTGTATTAGGTCCGTGGCTTGAGATCAAAACAACATGCACCACTATGGTTGGGGAACTATGGAGTGAAAATGCTTGTATTTGTTGGGCCAGCTCAATCTGGTAATTTTCTGTCATTAAAAACATTAGCTATTATTCTTTAATGCTGTTGTGCTGTTAGCATTAGCACAATAGACTCTGCAGGATATGGAAATCTAATACAATAAAAACATTTTCCTTTCTCTATTGATCCTTTTTAATCTTCCATATACTGTATTTAACCCACAGAGAGAGGGGGGAGGGAGGGAGAGGGAGGGAGAGGGAGGGAGAGCGAGAGAGGGAGAGATGTATATTAATAGTTCTATAGAATTCTAGACAGCAGGATTCTTTAGATCTTCTAATAACCCTTTGACTATATGTTGTCCTGCTTCCTTTTATGATTCATTGTATCTAAGAACTTTAAGAAAGGTACATTCTAATTCAAAGTCTCTTCTTTATCTTTGACTATGATATTTTAGTTCTCATTTCACTCAGGAAAAAAAGTTTTCTTCCCATCTGATTTAGTGATGGTCAAATTCTTACCTTAAAATAACAACTATTCTGTTTTTTTAATGCTTTACATTCCTCTCTTTTCAAGGAAAACATTCAGGATATGTCAGAAGGGGGAAATAAGAAAGCAAAGCAGGGACTTTCCCCCCTATACATCAGTTTTATTTCAACTGTATCTTTAGGAGGGGAACACACACAAAAGAGAAAAATGATTATGACCTTATCCACGTGAGAAATATTTATCAGTCAGTTCATGAAATTATAATGAAACTTGATCCCTAAATAAAAGTCACATCTAATCCCATCATTAAGTCAAATTCCCGCTATCTATTCAGCTTTCAATCTGTATGGTCCCACTTTCATTAACTTTATTATCCTACAGAATTATGAACACTAAATCTCCATGATATGGCAGGTTTTGATCAAAATATTAATGTGCCATGAAAGATAAATGACAGAAATGTCATCCAGAGATTCTTAACTCTGTTGGGAAAGACTACATCACCACCCTCCTTATTTAACATCTTCTATCCTGCCATTTTGTTAATTTTTTATTTTTTATTTTGGAATCAAATAAGGGCCTCCATGCTAATCTTAAAAAATATGAAAAGAACATTAATAGACACAACAATGAATAAAGCCCAGGATACCATGAGAAGGACAAGAAGATATTTTATCTTATAAGTAGAAAATGCTCCTCTTGTAAGATGTCAGACATTTCTTCATCTTTTCTATAATTTCTGCTAGAAATAACAAGAAACCTCCTTGCCAGTGGAAACTCACTGATGGTGTGGACCTTGTATTTTATTTATTTATTTATTTATTTATTGTTGTATTTATATCCCGCTTATCTTCTAAACAGAACTCTAAGCGGCTGTAAAGCCACAGCTGCTTGATAACTTAGTGGATTAGACCTGTGGCAAGTTGGGAGCTCAGTTCCTACTGTGCCTCTTTGAGAGTGTCTGGGCTTGATGATCCATAACGTCTTTTCCAGCCCTACAGTTCAAAGATTATTATTATTATTATAAATACCAAGCATAGGTTGAAAGCCCTATTAGTATCACTATGTATCAATTCTGCCTTAAAGTCACATAACAACAATACATGTGAAAGTCACTGCAACTGAGTACTCTTGGAATTCTAATTATGTTTTCCAGTAGTGTCCAGATGAAATCCATTCCAGGTCCTATCCTATGTCCTTGGTGGAATGTGCTGGATGCATACAAAAGGGTCAGCATCACTTCAAAAAGAAGGCTGAGGGGGGATATGATAGCTATGTTTAAATACTTGAAAGGATGTCATATTGAAGAGGGAACAGGTTTGTTTTCCATGGCTCCAGAGACTAGGACTCGTAGCAATGGTTTCAAACTACCGGAAAAGAGATTCCATTTGAACATTAGGAAGAACTTCATGACAGTTAGGGCTGTTCAGCAGTGGAATATGCTGCAAGCAACATAGCGTGGTAGAGTCTCCTTTGGAGGTTTTTAAGCAGAGGCTGGATGGCCATCTGTCAGAAATATTTTGATGGGGTTTCTGCATGGCAGGGGGTTGGACTAGATGGCCCTTGAAGTCTCTTCCAACTCTATGATTCTATGATTCTATGAGTCTGGTTTAAGATCAAAGGTCTACCTAGTTTATGAACTAATCAGATGCCACTGGTCT
This sequence comes from Phrynocephalus versicolor, assembly GCA_023846285.1. NCBI lineage: Eukaryota > Metazoa > Chordata > Lepidosauria > Squamata > Agamidae > Phrynocephalus > Phrynocephalus versicolor. The sequence goes on along the minus strand of JAHTLZ010000007.1, from coordinate 6,420,495 downwards.
GCCTTATGATCTACTTCATGCTATGTGGTATATTGGGCAGAAAGGAGTCTCCAGCACATTCCCTCTTGTGTGAGTGTTTTGGTGTTCTGCTATGTAATATGTATTGCCTTCAGGTTCTGACATCTTATTTGAGGGCATCCTCATTGTTGTTTTATGCCAGGGAGGCCCATTTCATTGCTATATTAGAAATCTGAATGTTTTCCATATAAAATGTGGCCATTCAGTTGGAGTCTTCTTTATGCAACAATATTATGAAATTTCCTTTGGAGCACCTTGTCATAGGTGATGTGGTCAAAATATTGGATCTTTAGAATTTGGTGAAGGCATCTCTTAGAAGATGTTAAGCCTATTGTTGATACTGGCTGGTGCCTTCCAAATACCTGTTGGGATGATGAAACAAGTGAACAAGCATAAATTAATCTTCCATGATATGGATGATGAGGACCAGAACTTGTTCATCTTCCAAAGAAAGACTATCACCTTTCCAATGTGGCATTTAATGTCCACCTCTGCATCTCCATTCTGGGCAATCACACCACCCAAATAAGTAACTCTCTCCACTTTTTCTAACTGCTGCTGTTTGAATATGATTCTCTATATTGGTGTTGCAGAACGCATGATCTGTTATTTCTTGGTGCTTATTATGAGGCCAACTTTGTCTCTTCATCCAGGACAGTTGTGGCATGCTGCCGTTTCAATCCACCTTTCTCAAGGAAAATGATATCATCAGTAAAATCCAAGTTGCCAAAATAACCTTTGTCAGTCCAGTGGATGCCCATACCAGTATGAATTCCATTTTGCTGCATGACATAGTCAAGAGATACAGTGAAGAGGCATGGGGACAAGATACAGCCTTGTCTGATCCAGGTGGTAATCTTGAAGATGTCTGTATGGGCTTTCTTGATCTTAATGGTAGCACCTTGATTGTTGGTACTAGAGATGGGCACGACTTAGTGGTATTTTCGTTTTCGTTTTCGTTTTTTCGTTTTCGTTACGTAACGAAACGAAAATGAAAAACGGTTCAAAAATGGACCGAAAACAGAAATGAAACGACTAATTTTGAGCCAATTTTCATTTTTTGTTACTGGAAAAACACATAATGGAGCTAAATGGGGAGAAACGAAAAAAATTTGTTTTTGTTTTCATTTTTTCGTTTTTGTTACGTAATGAAACGAAAACGAAAAATTTTGAAATTAGCTCACGAAAACGGAAACGAAACGAAACGGACCCTAGCCGAAAACGAAAACGAAAAATTTTTTCTGAGTCGTGCCCATCTCTAGTTGGTACTACTTCTTAAAGATGGTAACAAAGACTGTTGGTAAGCGATGTTTCATAAAGTAAATGCTTCTTTTCTGCAAGACCTTCCATAGCGGAATCCAGCTTGTGCTTCTCTCAGGCATTGATCAGGGGCAATGCACAGCCATCTAAGGAGGACTACACAAAATGCCTCCCCAAGCTCTGAGAGAAGTCTGCCACTGCGAAGACCTCAAATGAATTATAATCATTACAGCCATTTTAGGTCTTCCCTAGTATAACACTAAAGATGGGATTTTCAGAATTTATGGACTATTAAAAAAACTCAATTCTCCATTCTGAGCATGATAGTGCAGGCGTTAAATTGTTGTACTGCAGCCCAAACTGTGCTAATGACCTGAAGTGGAATCCCAGGTAGTTGGCTCATAATTGACTCAGCTTTTTATTCTTCCAAGGTTGGTATTGGTAAAATGAACTTTCAGCAGGGGAAGGGGGGAGGCAATGTGTAACCCATGTAATTAAATTGTTTTAAGCACATATGATGTAATAGGGAGAAAGTCCCAAACTGGCCAAGCTTCCTGCTCCTAATCCAGTGCTAGCTAGGGTTTCTGTTTCTGAGCAGCAGCTCGGATGGAATTTGACTCCATTGAGTCTGAAAAGCTCTGAAGTTTCTAAGATGCCGTCAAGGTGAGTAGAACACTCCCAAAAGGAATATTATAGTATTTGTAATTTTAAAAATTCAAAACTTTTTTCCTTACATGCTATTTGTTAGGTTTCCCAACATTTCAAAATAAAAGAAAATAAAAGCATGACCTCCACATTATATTTTGAAAGTGTAGCAAGTAGAGATGGATACGAAATGTCAAAAATGGTGTTTTGTTTCATTTTATTTTTTTGTTTGAAATGAATTATTTTTAAAATTTCATTTCATTTTTGTTTTGTTTCATTTTTCATTTTTATTTTATGTGTTTTAAGTGTTTTATGTACGTGTTTTATCAGGCGAGTTGGGGTGGGGAAGCAAAGGCTTTTTAAAACTTTCCCCGAAGCAAGCACCAATCAGCTGGAGTGCAGGGTTTGCTTTGGGGACTAAAAAAGTTTTTAAAGCCCGCACTTTCCCACCAATGCACATGATCAGGTGGGGGAAAGCGGCCTCCCCCCACCTGATTGGGAGCATTGGGGGGAATGGTGTGGGGTTTTTAAAGCAGTTTCCCATAGGAATTCATTGTTTCAATGCTTTCCAATGGAGATAATGAAAAACAAAGTGGAACAAACTGAATTTTTTTTTGTTTCATTTTGTTTTTTTAAGGGGCAGCTTGTTTTTGTTTCGTTAAGGAATGAAATAAAAAATAAAAAAATAAAAATGTTTCATGCCCATTTATAGTAGCAAGCTTCAAATAAATATGCTCCAGTTTTCATAGATCAGCCTTTCAGCACATTGTAAAGACATTGGGAACTTTTTCTTTTAAGTCTTTTCTTCTACCTACAGAAAATGCATTAAAATTGTCTTTAAAAGCCCTTTCACAACTCTTGTGGATTGTTGTGAAAAGAAATACAACTTGCCTGAAGTATTTCCGCATTTATTTGAGTGATATGGTATTTCTGAGGAATAAAGTATACATAAAATGTCTGACAGAATATGAAGGGTAAAATGATATAACGTGAAACTATGTGCAATTTCACCTCATTGCATAGGTAAATTTGCATAAAATGTGTAAACAAATACACACAAATTTACATAATGAGGAAAAAACTCAATTCTTGTAACCCAGAACAAAACAACAAAAAGAAAATATCTATTTGGAATATAAGATATTCAAAACAGAAGCATTTTTAAATTCCTACTCCGTACACCAGAAGTGATTTCAGAAACTGCTGCAGTCATCAAAATGTGTGATTAAGTATATATTTTAAACAAATACTTCTAAAACACAAGGTAAAAGGTCTCTGCAAGGAATAACATTATTTAGAAGCTATGAGGAACCAGGTGGGGCACACAACCACAAATGGGCATGAAATGCCAAAATGGCATTTTGTTTTGTTTTTCATTTCTCCTCACCCCAGTTCATTTTGTTTATTACAAAATGAATTTTTTTAAAAAAATTGTTTCATAATTTGTTTCAATTCATTTTTCATTTTTTTGTTTTTTGAACTTCCCACAGCACATTCATGCTTTTTATTTCTATTACAGTGGTACCTTGTATAACGTAATTAATTGGTTCCAAATCAAATTACATTATACAAGTTTTCCGTTGTACAAACCCTAATTTCCCATAGGAATGCATTGAAACTGGATTTAATCCGTTCCAATGCATTCCAATGGTGCTAGGTTTTTTTGGGCGAGGGGGGGGCGGGCGGGCGGTGGACCACCGTGCAGGTGCCAGGTAAGGGTGCCCCTCCCCGGCTCACCCCCCCTACGTGTCTGTCGCCCATCCTCTCCCCTCCCTCCTTCCCTCTTTCCCCGGGCGGCCGCAGGTGGTCGGGTGGAGGTGGCCGTGGGGATGTGGGGAGGGTGTGTGCTGCGCCGCTTGGCCTGGGGCAGGGGGTTAGGGCAGGAGAGCGTGGGAAATTCCCTCCCCCCCTCACCTCTTGCCGGAGCCCCGGAGGCTCCCAGCAGGCAGGTGGGCACACCGGCGGCCTGCTCTGCTGGAAGGAAAGGGACCTTCCACGGCGGCGGACTGTCACCCCCCGACCACCCCACGTGGGGAATTCCCTCCCCCCCTCACCTCTTGCCGGAGCCCCGGAGGCTCCCGGCCGGCAGGAGGGCGCACCAGTGGCGGTGGCGGCGGCCTGCTTCCCCTCCCGCCCCGCATCCGATGGGAAGCGCCGGGCCGGCGGAGAAGCAGCGGCGGCGGCTTGGGGTGGTCGAGGAGGAGGAGGAGGAGGAGGAGGGAGCAGAAGATGCGCCGCCGCCCCGCCTCTTGCTCTCTCGCGCCCGCTCTCCCTCCTTGCCTCCCTCCCACAGGAGGGGGGGGTCAATGTTTCGCTGTGCCGCCGCCCCCAACGCCGCCGAGGAGGCTGCCTGGCTGTTTGAGGCGACCGAGCGAGCGAGCGAGTGAGGCAGCGGCGGACGACGAGGAAAAGGAGGAGGAAGAGACCCGGCGCCGCCACCGCCACCGCCACAGAGAGCGAGCGAACGAGTGAGGCAGCTGTGGGGGGGACCTTGGACGGGACTCCCTGGCTCCCCTCCCCTCTTTCCGTGCCTGCCTCCCCTCCCCTCTTTCCCCGACCACCCCCGTCCTCTTCCTGGGCAGCCGCAGGTGGTGGACGGAGGTGGCCGCGGGGGGGAGGGGGGCCGGATTTTTTTTCGTTGTACGGATTTTTTGTTGTACGGACCCTCCGTTATATGAGGGTCCACTGTATTTTTATTTTTTCTTACTGCACATGCCCAGCAGGGGGCCTGCACTACAGCTGATCAGCCCCCACCAGTTCCAGTGTGCCCATGCTCACCACGTTTTTTAAAAATTTATTTTTATTTTTATTTTTATTTATTTGTTCTTTTTTCCTGCAAGCTCAGCAGAGGGCCCACACTACAGCTGATCAGGGCTTTTTTAAAAAGTGCTCAGCACTTTTTTTAAAAAAATCCTCCAAGTGCCCAGCAGGCCCGCACTACAGCTGATCATTGGGGCATGGGGGAAACAGGTTTTCCCCATAGGAATGTACTGCTAATGCATTCCTATGGAGAAACAAAATGAAATGGAATGAAACAGAAATTTCTGTTTCATTTCCTTTCCTTTCTCTTCCAGAGTGGGACTTGTTATTCGTTTTGTTAGGGAACAAAATCAATAACAAATAATGAAATGAATTAAAAATTCATTTCATGCCTATCTCTAGTAAGAACTACTGCCTTGAATCTAGGTTGCTGTGTAGACGAATATGCCAGCCAAATATGGTCCATGCAAAACAGGTTGATGGCAGAAGGTGGGATCTCCAACACTGGAGGCACACAAGAGAAAGTAAGAGTATAGCTACATTGGAGTAATTTAATTAGAGTCACTTTTGAATAGGTTGGAACTGTGGGTTTTGGTTGGATCATTTCTTTGGTTCATGTGGAAACAACTTATGTAGTCCATGTAGTTGTGATCCATTTGGTTTTGATGTATCTCCAATTTTTTTTGTCCTTGCCTCCTGCTTTCTCTTTTGAAATAGTAGTCAGCTGTGTCATAGATTGCCTTCTTCCACTTGCTTGCTAGTGGCTATTAAAGCTGGTATTTTATGCACAGAAAGGGAGGGGTATAGAGTGATATTTTTTCACCATTATGTTTCTCCATTTCTCCTCCTTTTACTTTTTAATTGGTTTTTCATAACTGGCATAGCACTGCATTGTTTCATGACTGAAGAACCATAAATGACTCTTTGGCTCTTTTCATTTCTGGAAAAAAAATCTGTCTTGAAAATGAATGTGCTAGTTTGCTATATAGTCTTCATTGACAGACGTTGAGTAACAACAGCTTTGTAAAACTGGCAGGCAATAAACATGTGTGAAGTTGTGCAGAGCTAGGATATCATCTTCATCCTTACACTTGATAGTGCTTTTAAGTGATGCAGGACAAGACTGGAAATTAAAATTAAAAATGGAATTTTAAAAAAATTCACTTCAAAAATAGTGTGAAGAATGCAGGGACAGACATTTATTTATTATTATTTATTTATTTTTCGCACTTGTATACTGCCCTATTCCCGCAATGGGGACATGCCTTCCTCTACACAATACCTCTGATATGTAGGAAGAACACACACCTAAGCCCACAATGGGGAGATCTAGGAGATCACACAGAGAAAAAAAAGGCTTATTTGGGCTGATACTAAAGGTTCCAAATGAAAAATTGGGTTCGCCTCATCAGGGAGTGGTTGGAATACTTAAGAAGAATATAGACTATGCCCCTCAACATGTGCTATGAAAGATTTGATGCTAGCTTCCCTGAGTGCTGTTGATGTTACTCGTTAGTGCAAGAAAACAATCTGATATATTTATTTATAAATAGTGTGCATGTCAGTGCTTCTGACCTATTCAAACAACTGTTCTACTTTGTTAGCTAAATTGATTTCTGTAGCACTGGGTTGAGGGGCATTGTTTTGGCATAAGATTCCACTGTAGATTATACCTGGCTCTGAAATGAATGTTTGCCCATTTTAAAAAGAAAAATCCAAACAGAAAGTGCCCAAATTAACACTTACACTCTCTTTTTGTCTGGGGGGTGGCTGGGTGGCTCTGAGATTAAGGGGTTGTATAGAGTCCCAGGATTTCCAATGCAAATACAATTGCTCCTGTAATTGTTTCCAGTTTATTTTTTTAACCCATGTGTCTTTTATTGTTTTAAAGCAGGCTGCTATCAGAGGTCTTGAAGGGCACAAAAATACCATGGAGCTCATCAGCTATCAATTGCACACTCTGATAGGAGACAAATCTTTTTGATTGTTCAGGAAGGAGGAATTCCACCATCAAACTCTCCTCTCTGAGTGCACTCTTCATTGTACACCCAACTGGGTTCAGTGGGAGACTTCTTGGAGCAATAAAATCAAGTGTCCAGTGGTTAAAGGAGCCTCACGGCACACTGCTTAAATGCCTGTACTGCAGCTAAAACTGTGTTCACAACCTGGGGTTCAGTCTCAGCTAGCTGGCTCATGGCTGACTCGGCCTTATATCCTTCCAAGGTTGGTAGAATGACCACCCAGCTTTTTTTTTTTGGGGGGGGGGCAATGTGTAGCCTGCATAATTACATTGTATACCACCCAGAGAGTGCTTGAAGTGCTATGGGGTGGTATATAAGC
>JAHTLZ010000007.1:6371468-6412172 GCA_023846285.1 Phrynocephalus versicolor | reverse complement strand
TGTATGTATGTATGTATGTATGTATGTATGTATGTATGTATGTATGTTCTGGCCTTGAGGTAAATATCTGCACTACTAAGAGCAAATATCTGCATTACTAATTCATTTTTGACCCTATGAGCTCGGTGAATCCTTGTTCATCCTGGTCATAATAAAGGACATGGTTATATGGACACTATTCCATCTTCTGCTGTCAGAATGTGTATCAGCCAATATTTATGTCCCAAAGCAGTAAACATTGGGTTTTGAATTAGCTCTGAAACCCGATTTTAAGCATTAAATGTAGCAGTGAGGATGAATCAGAAGAATGGTGATTCTTTTTCATTGGTGATTCATCAAAGCCAACAAGTTCATGTTTTTTTTCCCTGACAAATCAATGAATTGATTCATAAATTGGCCTTCTCAGCAGCTGCCCCCAAGCTATGGAATGCACTCCCAAGTGAGATCTGCCCGGCGCCAACATTGATGACATTTCAGCACCAAGTAAAAACCTTCCTGTTCTAGAAGTTTTTTAACTGACACAATATAGATTGTGGGTCCTCTGATGGCATTTTTTTGTGTAATGATTTTAGTGTAAGGTTTTTATTGTTGTTTTTATTTATTTATCAATATTCTATGTTTTAACTGTTTTAATTATTTTGATTGTGAGCCACCCAGAGACCTGTGGGTAGTGGGCGGCATATAAATTGTAAAAATAAATAAATAAATAAATAAATAAATAAATAAATAAATAAATAAATAAATAAATAAAATTCATTTTTTTTACTTTTAACCCCTATAAAATAGCCCCCAATGCTAGAAGCACCAAGTTTGCAGAGAGCCTTTTCCCAACATTCCTCTACAAGCCCTACAAGATTAGTTCACTTGGACACCAGATGTCTGAATTATGCACCCCCAAAGAGGGCTACCCCAGGAATGTGCTCCTCAGATACCTAGAGACACAATTTTTTCAGGGAAGCCTCCCATGGTTCTCCTCTACAATCCCTCCACATGTGGTTAACCTTGAGTTTAAACATCTGAGTTTCATGCCCAGAAAGAGCCCCTCCTAAAAGTGCCCTTTAGCAACTTGCTTGCTGAAACCTAATCTTCGCGAAACTTGGAAGGATTATAGAGAATGATCAGGAAAGTGATCTTGAAAAATTGGTGTCTCTAGGGAACTTGGGGGGCATTTTATAGCACAAAATATTGAAAAATCAAAAATCTCAAAATTCATCAATTTGTATTTGTTGGGATATTAAATCATATGAATATGAGTCAATAAAATTGTGATTTTTTGAATGAATTTTACAATTTATTATTTAATTTTTACCTATCTCTAATTAAAATATCATAAACAGTGACAAGACAGGACCTGAGGTTATGGATATATGTTTTCTCCTTGAGGTTTGAGGCACCTCTGCCCCCCTTCCAAAAAAACCAAAACAAAAAAACCACCCTCATGAATACTTATTCCAAGTTAGTCAGTTAATCAGCAATCAGCAAACAATAGAAGAAATTGTTCATAACATTATAGCTGTATTCACCTCATTTACCCTTTGAATAAGAATGTTGCAAAAGGAACCAGATGTTTAAAAGAGCGGCATTTTGAACATTTTTGAACATCCTAGAAAAACAAAGCCCAATAAACGAGGCCAACATATATGTGCTGTATAAAGCTAATGGAAACCTTTAAAAACTTACCTGAGGGAGGAAAGGAACAACACACGCTTTATGGTTGTCTCCTCCACTACAGCTAGCTAACTTGGCAGTGAAATAATGCATAATACATTCATCCTGAGGTGCACTTCATCATCGGTTTGATACCTGGGCATTTATTTGTTTTCTAAGTAGTTCTACTGAGATGGAAGTGAACTACTTGAACTAATGCAAAACAATTTGTGCAGTGGATAACTCCAGAATTGTCAGATCATTTGGTGCATAGTTAATAATGGATGTTGTGATCAAGAGCAAAAGTACATATGCATAAAAATATAAACCCAGTAGAGCACGTAAGACTCTGTGGGTGTACAGTTAACACATCCTTCATCATTCCCAGATCCCTCCATTCCAGGTTTGCCTTTATTTAATATCTCAAGGAACATGAGCGAGTCAGCCACAGCTTCTGGAGGTCTAGCAAAAGACCAAGCAACCAGAGCTACAATGCTATGTGCCAATAACTTGTTTTCTTCCCTCGCTTGCCCACCTTGGGCATACATGGGAGGAGTAGTTCTGTCCCACTCATAATTAGCTAGGCTCACCATGTTCCTCTGTCCCCTTGGAACACATAAAATGGTGGACATAAATTTAACCCATTATATGTAAAAATCATTAGCCCCACAAATAGGAAGAGCAGACTGGATCGTTTAGGCTGAACTGGTATAGATAAATTCTAGACTTCCAGTAATTTCTGTTTTAGCTTCTTTGTGACTACTGTTTGCCAACCTATTTTTTGAAAAATAAAAATAGATTTTAAATTTGAAAATACCAATCCAAACAACTGCCAATGGAGCATTGTTACAGAAATGATGCGACTTATCACAGCTGTATGACTTCACTTTCCTCCTCCTCCTCCTCCTCCTCCTCATCATCATCATCATCATCAGAGTTATATTGGGTCTCATGGTACAGTAGTTAAACTGCTGTACTGCAGCCAAAACATGACCTGGGGTTCAGTCTCAGATAGCCAGTGCATGGTTGACTCAGTCTTTTATGCTTCTGAGGTTGGTAAAATGAGGATCCTGCTCGTTGCAGGTAGGGAATGGGGAAGCAATGTGTAGCCTGCATTACTAACTTGTAAACCACCTAGAGCGGGGGTCTGCAACCTGCGGCTCCGGAGCCGCATGCGGCTCTTTGGAACATTTGCCGCGGCTCTGGGAGGGTTCAGAAATTTCAATACAAAGGTGCCGAATCTCGCGAGGACAGCCCGTCCCACAAGGCGGCGTGAAGCCAAGCGCGACCACACTCTCACGCTCTACCTTACCGCAGGCTCCCTCTTCTTCAGAGCAAGAGAGAGAGAGAGGGAGGCGTGGTGGAAAGTGCCCCCCCAACGGCAGCCTTTTTTCTTTTTTTTTTAACTTCAAGAAAACCTCCCAGATCTGGATTGTTGCCTCCCCCCCTCCCCGAGAAAAAAAGACGGGAGGAGAAAACCCTTCCTTCCTTCCCCCCTTCCCCTTCCTTTCTTGCTTGGGTGTTTGCTGGGAGGGGGAAGAAGCGATGTGTGTGTGTGTGTGTGTGTGTGTGTGTGTGTGTGTGTTGTGTGTGTGTGTGCAACGTGGAGGAAAAGAAAACCCTCCTTCCTTCCTTCCCCCCTTCCCCTTCCTTTCTTGTTTGGGTGTTTGGAGGGAGGGGAAGAAGCGAAGTGTGTGTGTGTGTGTGTGTGTGTTGTGTGTTGTGTGTTGTGTGTGTGTGGTGGGGGGGCAGAGTTTAGACGGGACGGTTCAACGTGGAGGAAGAGAAAACCCTCCTTCCTTCCCCCCTTCCCCTTCCAAGCATTGCACATGTGCAGTTGGCATCTCTCTCCTCTCTCTCTCCTTTTGCTTCGCTACAGCCCCCCCCCCAAAAAAAAACTACGGCTTTGCACTAACTTGCCGGGATGAAGCTCCAAAAACGCTGGGGAGCGGGCGCACGCGCGGTGTGTCTCCGCGAAAGAGAGAGAGAGAGAGATTATAAATTCCCCTCCTCTCCCTCCTGTACAATTTTTGGAAGATTTTTAAAAACTGCCCCCCCCAAAAAGTGGAAGCGGTGTGGGCACGACGCACTCGGGCTGCGCTTCCCTCCTCCATGGAGGGTGGGGGCGAGAGGAGGAGGAGGAGGAGGGAGAGATGGAGTGTGTGTGTGTGTGGGGGGGGGGAGAGAGTCAGACCATGGCTGCAGGATCCGGGCAGAAGGCAGCGAGGGCGGAATGGGAACCTCAAGAAAGGCGGCGTGGGGAGGGGGCCACGGCTAGTCTTCTCTCTCCCCACCCCACCCCCCGCCGCCACCGCCGCCGCCCTGCTTCCTTGCCCGGTGCTGTCAGTTCTGGCCCAACAAGCAAGGGGTTGGTGGCGGCGGGAGCGGGGAGGGGGGAGCGTTGGCAGCGGCGGAGAGGCGAGAAGCAACGGAGGAAGTCGGCTTTTCTTTTTCCTGCGCGAGATCAACTTGGCAGTCAAGGGACCATGGAAGCGGCATGACAGCTAGTTCGAGCCCGCCCCCCGGCCCGAGGAGGGGTCTCTCTTATTAGACTTCCAGCGGCTCCCTCCTGGAGTCAGCCGGTTTCGGTGGCAGGGTGGGGGCGCTGAGCTCAAGTTGTTCAGGGGCCCCTGGCCACCCAGGGAGGCCAACGCTGAGCCGAGCCAAGCGGAGCGCCTGTGCGCCTGCCTGCTTGTCTCGCTTGCTCTCGCTCTCGCTCTCTCCGAAAGCCCGCCAGCAGCTGCCTTCTGCTCCATTCCAACACACAGAATGTGCCTCCTGCGTGCCCACCCACCCCCCAGCCCAGCCCTCCTCGAGACTGGCGGACACACAGCCACCCCAGTTGCGCGCGCGGGAGAACTTGAGGCAGGTGCACGCCTCGATGGAAACCCTCGGGACAGGGTGGCGGGGTGGGGGGAGGCGGTGGCGGCTCAGGCTGGCCCGCTCGCTCGCTCTCCCGGCGCCCGAAGTGCCGAAGAAGCAACTTTCATTGGCTTCCTTCTCAGAAGCCCTTCGGGGGTGCCCAGAGGAGCCGCAGCCGCCGGCGCTCCTTCCCACCCCACCCGAGCCGGGCACCGGGACGCAGCGTGTCCGAGGAGCGTGCGAGGGAGTGTGTTGCTTGCGAGCGCCCAAAAAGCCAGGAGCGAGGGGAGAGGAAAATATATTTGCAGTGTTATATTTGTTTTAAATGTCGCAATGGTTTTGCGGCTCCAAGGGTTTTTTTTTTCGTCGGAAACGGGTCCAAGTGGCTCTTTATGTCTTAAAGGTTGCAGACCCCTGACCTAGAGAGTGATCTAACCACTTTGGGGCAGTATATAATCTGAATACTTTGTGTTCACTTTATATTTAATGACGTAAACTGCAATCTACACAATGTAATGTAAAATCAAACTTGTCAATCCACAAAACTTTGTACAATCAATCAATCATCCATAGCCCTCTCTCTGAAAGTCTCCAGCTAAAAAAAAAAAAAGAGTTCTGTTTGAAAACAAGGTAATATCCCTCACAGCTGGGAATTTCAGCAGCTCACTACCGTAAGTGCATTATTTTCCTAACAAAACTAAGCTGATGCTTTTTTAAATCCTAAAAAAATCAGAAACCTGCATTTTGCTATGCACCCATTCATGTGAGACAATAATAATTTCTGTTCATCGTTAGATGTTACTTTCAGTTGGACTTCATCCAGATGTTCTGAGATAAAATTTATACCTTCAGTAAAATGCTAATTTGAGAGACTTGACAAAATCTTTTCCCTAACAATTTTTGATAAATAATTTATTTGGAGAGTAAGCAGCTGCAACATGATATAGAGCTAAGACGGTACTCAGGGAAGGAAAACAGCAAAGCATTAATTCGGCTGAAGGCGATTCTCTTTTCCATTAAGTTGCCTGATTTATGCAGTTTACTTAGAATTCCTCCAGTTCAGAAGGAAAGTCACAGACCCTATTTTAAGCAGCACGGAATAATTTGCTCAAAGGCAATGATCCTTAGCCCATTTATTCTTTGAAGACCACGATCCCAATCTACAAGCCCAGTGGCACCTCTAAAATGAATGCCCTCTTCCAATTACTTACTTCAGGGTGAGTCTTCTAAAAATCACCCAGAGCCTAGGGTTTCAAAACTGATCACAAGCATATAGATATGCCCTTTGATAGCCTTTGCTGAAATTGTTTTGCCCTTTCTGAAATTGTTTATACAGCTACAATATGTACTAGCGGAGCACTTGAAATTACAGTTAAAAAAGTTAAGCCAGCCAGAGTTTCTGAACTATGGCCTTCTCATTATCTAAGGTGGAGCAAAAGAATCAGAGGAAGCTCTCTGTGACAGCAAGTATATTCAGTTTGAATGGATGAAACACAGATTGTAATCACTGCTCAGCTATGGGACTGGAGATTATACCTTATATAGTTGGCATCTGAATTGGCTATGCCTAAGCCGAAAAGAGGTCTCGGTTTCTTTCCCTCAGTATGAGTATCAAGCCATTCAAGTGTCCTGTGGCAATGAAAAAGCAATGTTCAGTATCATGGGCCTCTAAATTTGGCTTTAAGGCAGAGTCTGGCCAGCATTAAATTGACTGGGGTTCAATGATACCAATCTTATGTGGAGAAACTCGTGATAACCAGAAAAGACATAGATCCTTTATGGTGTGCTTACCTTTTTATCTCTGTCAACGGAACTCCATTTAGATGCCAAAAGGCCAGTTTTAATTGTCAATGTATATCTTTTTAACATTCAAAGGTTTCACTATCCCCCCCCCCGGTGGTAGACTATTTGTTATTTCCCCACTATTGTTAAACATAATTCAAATTTATATAGAGTTCCAGATTTTTCTCAATCGTGTGCTTCATTTTTGTCCTGATGAGCATTTATTCATAATAAATATAGAACTGTTGCAGTGTGAAGGGCTACTTGATTTCCATAGTCATTCGCAGTAGGCAGGTTAGGTCCTCCTATCAATGAGATTTTCAAGTGTGCCTTTTTTGTCCTGTTACAGTTATTGATGTCAGTGAAAGAAGGAAACGTAGCTGAGACTGTACCCCCTCCAGTGCATAGTCTCAAAGAGATCTATATAGTCCTTTGTATCAGACACTTTGGCCTACCTTAGTGGACAGTAACCTTAAATCTATTTATCCTCCAATCCTTATAACCTATTGAAGAAATCACTTAAACTTGTTACAGTATTTTCATTCAATATTACACAGCTTCAATGTTTTCTTGACTAAAAGATTTGAAGAAATCTTAACACTAATATCACAGTTGATTGACAACCGCCCAAATCAAAATATTGTAAGAAGAATCATTAAAACTGGTGATAATAATGACTAATCTGGAGAACTTCCAGCTGACAGCTTCTCTAGTGACAATTGAACAGAACATTTTCAAAGAAGTGGTGGTTTTCACTGGGAGTGCAGGTTTGATATAGATAGCAATGCTTACTTTGGTGCTCATTCTACGGATTTATTTATTTATTTATTATTTGAACTCATTTACTGTCCTTGAGTGTAAATACTCTCTGTGTGAGTCAAAACACATCAAATCATCATTAAAACCAACAGCACAATATCACAGTGCACAGTAAATACAACAGTATTAGTTCAATTCCCCACTGTGCCTACTCGATAGGAGCTGGATTTAAGAGTTCGCAGGGTCTCTTACAGTTATGCAATTTGATGATAATGATGATGATGATGAGACACCCCCAATAACCATCCTGATAGTTTTTAACTCAAGCCGCTACTTCACAGTTTGACATAACTTTTTGTCAACTGAAAGGACAGCATCAAGTAAAGAATTAGCATGTCAGCATTCAAGTGGAATAGTCAAGCAATACTAGGAGGTTTTGCACTATTCCTGTCTGCCTTGCCTTGATCTTACGATACTGCAGTTAACTAAATTACGGAGCATCTGACAGCTGCTCTACTTGATCACATGAATATTCTGTGGAGGTTGACTACTATCATGGGCATGCACGTGGGAGTAGAGATGCTGAGCCATATGCATTGCGTTCCATTCTCTACATGTGCCCAGCTAATTATAATCAAATGGGCAGAGTACATTTTAAAAAATCATTTTCTTCACAATTCCATTCCCAACTGATGCATCTGCTCAAAGGAAACATATGTAGACTGTACAAATGCTTCAAAAGGAAACACAGCCGAATAGATTTCTGTAGAGGGATTGTGAGTCCCAGCAATATTTCTGAGGTCATTCTCCCTGGTGTTCACAGCTGGACAACTTAATGAAGAAAATTGCTCATTCCTCATGAAAAGAAAACAAATATGGTCTCCTTGTAGCTTTTGTGGAATATATCATGGATTGCCTCATTATCTCAGTGTTAATGTTTGCCCAAACAAGAAGGGATGGGGGTGAGGAAGGAAGCATGCCACTATTTAAAATAGTGAGTGCACACTGGTTTTGAACACCTCTGATCAAAACAGTAGACTACTTGCACAATTTAATTACAGTCTGTATCTTTATCTGTGATTTAAAACACCAGGAGATGGCCCAGTATTTCTGAATAAAATTGTGCCCACAGTGCTAGCAGAAAATAGGATGCCAAGCTTTATATGGTAAAGGGCACCCTGAATGTTGACAACACCAATGCCAGCAATCACAGTGGTCTACAGGATGCCCCCTGATACCAAGCAATGGGAAATTGCAGAAGATGACTCATTTTTTCATTAATTAACCACCCTACACTCAAACAAAATCAAATATTTTGTTATTATTATTATTGACAAACATGAGTGGTGGATACAGCTCCACATGTTTTAAAATTATTTTTAATCTGCTGGTATGCATGTTTCTCAATGAACTGTGACATAAATAATGCACAAACATATTCATGTATTAATAGACACATAACTTATTTATTCAGTCACCAAAATTCTGTTCCTTAGCATAGTAAATCACATTTCAGTATGACCATAGACACAATTGAATATGAGGCAGAATGAACTTACAGTTGAGCAATGGAGAAATTTGATGAAACTAAAATGCACACATTTGCCTATCCCAACTTTTGCCCACTAGATACAAACTTTGGAGGCCAGCAGGACCATACAGTAACTGCATTCTGTGCTGAGGATGAGAACAGCCATTCCAGATTTTGGCTGCCATGCTTGGGACAACAGTCCCCCATTAGAGGAACCCTGTGTCTAGAAGAAGAAACTGATGAATTTGAATCTCAAGACAGGAGGGTTCTCCACCAGCCCCACTTTTGAGACTCTGCAAATTAGCTTTCTTTGTGAGTACTCTTCAGGAATGGAGCATGGGATTCCACTGAAATCTGATTTCACAATCATGACAAGTCTTTTTTTAATCACCTCCCTGAAACATGACCATGCTTTCTGCTCTAATTAAAGGCCACCTGTAACATTCGTTTTTATTGTTTTTGAGGACACACATTTATCTACAGGATTGTGATCTCCTGCTATTGTTTCTGCAGAGACTACAATTCTACAGGGTTGGCCTTGCATTCTTCAAATGCCAAAATTTAGAAAAAAAATCACCAACTTCTTAAAAATTAATTAAAAAGTTTTAAAGGTAGGAAGAGAGGAAATGACCTTGTAATAGAACAATTTGAGAGCTCCAAACTACTATTATTTGTGTGTGTGTGTGTGTGTGTGTGTGTGTGTTTGTGTGTGTGTGTGTGTGTGTGTGTGTGTGTGTGTGTGTGTTCTGGTTGTGCTATGCTTTATGCTGAGTTTGCACTGAATCTTGCCTACAAATATAACTGCTGTGTGCTGCTCTGCTTTGCTAACAGACTCCCCTGATAGCTTTCAGTATACCAGCTCTTATTGAAGTAGTTCAGACTCACAGTTCTTCAGAAGACTAAACAGAAAATCCTCAGTTTTAGTCCTGCTCTGATGGCAGAAATCTGAGTGAGTACATGAAAAATCTCCTTTTGGAAATACAGAGGGAATTCCCTCAGAGATTCAAGAACCATGACCCATAATGAAAAATTCAGAAGAATACTGTAATAGAACATTAGACCACAAATGGATCTCAAATCATTAGGTACTCATTGGTTTCCTAATGATCGGAACTAATTTTTCTAAAGTCACTTTGATTTTGTCAAAGAATGCTTATTAAATACATGTGCTATAAAGTCTTAGGTTTTCCCAGGACCTTTCTGGGAGAATAAAGCATTTATTTTATTTTTCACAATTATGTGTGGGTAAAGGATCTCAATAACAGTATCAGTAGCTCAAAGAAAAGCAATTGAGTAATGACCTTTCTAATTTCTCCTTCATCTTGAAGGAAAACTATTGCCATCTTCGCAGAGATTGCAATGTGTTTGGAGAAATCTACATAATTTACCCTTCTTTTCTCTAGCCATATGCTTTTTTTCTGAGCATAAGAAAGACACACATTGCTAAATATAGATCTGTGCTATACTATCACTGCACATGTTATTGTGCAAGAGAGCAAATCATTCTACAAGTCTGAAAATGGCAGCACAAACAAAAATGTATAACTTTGAAACTGGACTTCAGATCAGAAGCCCACCAGGCACAGATGTAGTAGACAGACTGCTATTGTGCTTATTAACATACACAGTGGTCAAAACCCAGCCATGATAATTGCTTTATGTTTGGGTAAGAACTGGTTAAATGATCAGGGAAAAAAAGGAAACAGCTTCTGGGATTTTTACCTTGCTTGGTGTCGCTTTGTGAATGGTAATGAACAGAAGAGGGTATTTTGTAGACCTTGTCTGCTGCCTTGTCAACAATCAGGCAGCCCTTTGTGATTTAAAGTTTATTATCCTGTTTCCTGCTGACAAAGCGCAGACAATATTGTGCGTGGACAATATTGTGCAGAACTATTGGGCCATTTCCCGTCTTTTTAAATTGTGGGTTCAGATACTGTACACAACTTCACTCTTCCATAATTCTTTTGACATTCATAAATTGGAAGTTTTTAAAGAACTGAAGAAAATCATTGCTATCTGTGAAAAAGATGGGACAATGACTCACCAGGGTCTTACATTGAAGCCAGCAGAGTTGCAGAGATCTTGGGCAGGTCAGCTGGTAAGGAATGGCACCCACCACGTGAAGCACCAGGAAGATGGATCAAAGTCCCCTTTGTCTTGGGCTCTGTGTCCAGAGCCTGGCAAAAGGAAAGCAGTGGTTTGCGAGCAAACAAGTTGCTGCCTCCCCTTCTCCCTGGACTTCATGCACAGAGCCATTTAAATGGGGTGGTGGCGTTGGCAGCTTCAATCCTGGTTTTCCCAACCATGCAGCATCTGCGGATCAGGTGCTACACTGTTTGGAAAGCTAGGATGTAAGACCAGGCTTTTGAATTTTGTGTGCCCATAACTCTCTTGGGTTGTGCACACAAAAAATTCAAATACCTGCCTCATAAAATGGATTTTTTGCAAAACATTCAGTAGGCAAACTGTTGCATTATGAAAAATGCCTATACCTGAAAATTTCATTCATTATACGGGGCATTCGTCTTGCAAGGTACCATTGTATTTAGATTGTAGCAAACTGAGCAGTAGCCATCAATGTATGCATTCAGATAGCTCCTTACAGGTTGACAACAGCTTTTGGGGTAGAATAAACCGATTTTGACAGATATATTCCATAAAAAACAAGATGAATAATGATGTTCAAATAGTGGGGTATCAGAAGAATATGTACATGTGATACATGACAGAAGGAGTAATTGGGAGGAACATGAAGCAGCTTCCAGTTTTATGTTTCTCTTTCACCTGCTGACAAATGAGTTTTAGAAGAGGTTTTAGAAGGGGATACATAGTAGGGAACAAGTAGGACCAACTTCATTTCAAGTGACCCCTTCCTAGCTGTGATTCTCAACCTGGATTTAAATGAATTGTTAGTTTAATCATGTTCAAGTGTGGATCATTTTCTTAGTTTTGCACTAAAGTTCACATAATGACCCCACACCAATAGTTCTCTTGATCTCCCTTGAGATAAGCAGAACTGTCTCTTTGTCTATAAAAGTTTTGCAAATAAGTAGAACTTTCTTTTTGTATTGTGCTTTCTGAAGCAGAGGATAAATGGCATCCC
This sequence comes from Phrynocephalus versicolor, assembly GCA_023846285.1. Taxonomy (NCBI): domain Eukaryota; kingdom Metazoa; phylum Chordata; class Lepidosauria; order Squamata; family Agamidae; genus Phrynocephalus; species Phrynocephalus versicolor. The sequence continues at coordinate 6,400,488 of JAHTLZ010000007.1, read as the reverse complement.
CTGCCTGTAAATAAATATTGCATTGTTCATTTACAGTGGCCTGGATCAAATACTGTGGGCTGGAACTGGAACAGATCTTCTAAATCAATACACGTATATTTGTGAACTCCCCATTAAACTATTAATTTAGTAGTTCTACATGCCTTGAAATTTCCAACTGGACTAAGGCCAGTACATTATGACACTTCCAAACATACTGATTTTTAAAATGCATTGCTGGATTCAGTTTCTGCCTTCACCTATGCTGCCCCAGGCGAAGGGCAGCCTAAAGAAAATTCTTGGTCCTTTTGTAAGACAGGACTGTCCCTGTGCATAGCAAGACATTGAGTGCTTGTCTGCCACTTGAACGAAGTGCACACCCAGGCAAGCTGAACCCTCCCAATCATTTATGTTAGTGCAGCGCCAGTCCATTTGGTAAGGCTCATCATGCTGAAGAGCTCTCACTCTGCTGCTAGCTGTTGCTGGATTTGAAGCTTTTCTGCACAGCATTGCTTGAAATACCTTCCATGTCCCAGAGAAATCATGCCTCTGGATACCAGTTGCAAATGAAAAAATGGTGGGAAAAGGCTATTGTCTTCTGTCTTGTTTATGGACATCCAATGTCCATGGTGGAAAGCTGAATGCTGAACTATGAAATCAAAAATCTAATCCATCTCAGTTATCTCTTATGATGCATTGCACTCCAGAGACTCTCTGCTTTCCTCTTTCTGTTTTCAAACATCCTCCTGCTCCATGTAATGCCCTACAGATTTCAGTTAATAGACTAACTGGCTGAGAACATTAAATGATTGTTCTAGCAGTGCTGAGAAGCTTGGCCTTTCTTCATTCTTTGGCACACTTCATGAGGTTATGCATGAGTTCTGCATTCATTTATTCCTCTGTATTCCTCTGTGTGTGAAAAGCAACTCCCAAATTTTAAAAATGGAAAAAAACCACCTCAAGGAATGCACTCCTTAATTCCTTTAGCTAGGACTAAGTCCATTACTGATGTTTCCTTTCCCCAAAACCAGAAAAATGGATTGGAGTAGCAACATTTATGTAACTGTGGGCAGGACTAGGCTGGAAATTTGTACTGTATATGTTGCCCCCCACATTTTTCCCGCAACATTAGTTATGTTCTTCACAAGGATTGGGGAAATCAGTCAGAATATAGTATTGTAGTGTTTATTTAGAGTTGAGATTAAGACAGTAGAGCAAAGTGTTCTGCTTATATATATACCGCTCCATACCACTTCAAGTAGTCTCTGTGCGGTTTGCAGTTTTTAATTACAGTATGCAGGCTACACATTGCCCCCCCCCCCAGCAAGCTGGGTACTCATTTTACCAACCTCGGAAGGATGGAAGGCTGAGTCAACCTTGAGCCTGCTACCTGGGATTGAACACCAGGCTATAAGCACAGTTTTAGCTGCAGTACAGGCATTTAACCACTGTGCCATGCAGTAGAAGAAGGGAAGATGGAGCTGTGACCTGTGGCTTGTGTTTACTATCTTCGGGAGTATGTTGTTGTTGTTCAGTCATTCAGTTGTGTCCGACTCTTCATGACCCCATGGACCAGAGCTCGCCAGGCCTTCCTATCCTCCACTGCCTCCTGGAGATTTGTCAAATTCATTTTGGTTGCATCGATGACACTGTCCAACCATCTCATTCTCTGTCGTCCTCTTTTCCTTTTGCCTTCGATTTTTCCCAGCATCAGGGACTTTTCCAAGGAGTCCTCTCTTCTCATGACGTGGCCAAAGTACTGGAGCCTCAGCTTCAAAATCTGTCCTTCCAGTGAACATTCGGGGTTGATATCTTTCAGGATGGATAGGTTTGATCTCTTTGAAGTCCAGGGGACTCTCAAGACTCTCCTCCAGCACCACAGCTCAAATGCATCAATTCTGCGGCGATCAGACTTCTTTATAGTCCAGCTCTCACTTCCATACATCACTACTGGAAAAATCATAGCTTTGACTATCCTGACCTTAGTTGGCAAAGTGATGTCTCTGCTCTTTAGGATGCTATCTAGGTTTGCCATTGCTTTCCTCCCAAGAAGCAGGCGTCTTTTTATTTCGCTGCTGCAGTCACCATCTGCAGTGATCAAGGAGCCCAAGAAAATAAACTCTGTCATTGCCTCCATTTCTTCCCCTTCTATTTGCCAGGAGGTCATGGGACCAGTGGCCATGATCTTAGTTTTTTTGATGTTGAGCTTCAGCCCATTTTTTTCACTCTCCTCTTTCACCCTCATTAAGAGGTTCTTTAATTCCTCCTCACTCTCTGCTATTAGAGTAGTATCATCTGCGTATCTGAGGTTGTTGATATTTCTTTCAGCAATCTTAATTCCGGCTTGTGATTCATCCAGACCTGCCTTTCTCATGATGTACTCTGCATATAAGTTAAATAGGCAAGGTGACAGTATACATCCTTGTCGTACTCCTTTCCCAATTCTAAACCAGTCAGTTGTTCCATATCCAGTTCTGACGGTTGCTGCTTGTCCCACATATAGATTTCTTAGGAGACAGATAAGGTGATCAGGCACTCCCATTCCTTTAAGGATTTGCCATAGTTTGTTGTGGTCTACACAGTCAAAGGCTTTGGCATAGTCAATGAAGCAGAAGTAGATGTTTTTCTGGAACTCTCTGGCTTTCTTTATAATCCAGCGCATGTTGGCGATTTGATATCTTGTTCCTCTGCCCCTTCGAAATCCAGCTTGTACTTCTGGAAGTTCTCTTTCCACATACTGCTGAAGCCTGCCTTGTAGAATTTTGAGCATAACCTTGCTAGCGTGTGAAATGAGTGCAATTGTGCGATAGTTGGAGCATTCTTTGGCATTTCCTTTCTTTGGCATTGGGATGTAGACCGATCTTTTCCAGTCCTCTGGCCACTGCTGGGTTTTCCAAATTTGCTGGCATGTCGTATGCAGCACCTTTACAGCATCGTCTTTTAAGATTTTAAAGAGTTCAATTGGAATGCCGTCACCTCCACTGGCCTTGTTGTTTGCAATGCTTTCTAAGGCCCACTTGACTTCACTTTCCAGGATGTCTGGCTCCAGGTCAGCAACTACGCTATCTTGGTTATCAGGGACATCCAGATCTTTCTGATATAATTCTTCTGTATATTCTTGCCATCTCTTCTTGATTTGCTTTAAAACAAAGAGTTTCTTTTTTCTTCCTTTCAGAAAATTCCAGGCTTTTTCAAATGAAGGAATGTATATGCATCAGTGGCGGGAAAAACAAAACAACTTTACTGGAAATATAAGCAAAAGGTTCATTTAAAACTTATGTAAATAAAGAAAGCAGCCAATAGGAATATAACACCTTTGGATCTCTGTATAAACTGGACTAAATTCTCCCTGTCAATTCCTGCTAGCTTTTAAAGGAAGCCACACTCAGGGTACAATGAAATGATGAGAAAGGTATGGGTCTGATCACACAAGAAATGGTCAGAAAGTCATCGCCCTTATAGTGACCCTTCTGCTTGTCAGGGAAACAGTCCAGCCTGGCCCAGGCGATCACACCCTCACTCACAAAGTGGAGAGATAAAAGGGTGAACCCATGTGCCATAACAAAATACAAATGCAAGAATACTTAATAGGCGAGATTTTTATAGGCCAATAATTAAAAATTCAATTCTGCCGGCATAAATTGGATTGTGGCACTGGAAATAATTAAATTCATTTAAACCTTGCTATTGCCTCCCCCTTGTTTCCAAGGGGCATTTGGGAAACCTTTCAGAGGTCCAGGAGTTTGGAGAGGGGGATTACTATTTGAACATCTTTCCCTGATCACAGTTGTGAAGAATCAAGATCCAGTGGGTTTTTGCTTGTTTAAATTTAAATCCCTCCCCCAATGCCAAGGCTGCCAAATGCTTCTCAAAAGCAAGATGGAGATCTAACAGGGCTGTGTAGGGTGAAACCTAGGTATAGATTTTTTTTTAAATTAATTAATTTTAGCACCCTGATCCAGCAAATACTGGTGTGAAGTTACAAAATAGGACTTTGCCCAATACGGATTGAAAAATCCCAGTGGGTTTGCATTAAACATTTTCTGGCATAACCTATAGTTTAGTCTTATCTTCAACTTGTACCATCTTCCATGTTTGAGCTAGCCTGCTTCTGTCCAGGGTTAGGACCTCTTTGGTTTGTAGGCTCAAGTGAAATGTTCCCTTCCTCTTCAGTATTTAGGTTTACCTGCTTCTGGAATCATTGCTCCTACCTTTGCCGTCTTTTGACCCATTCTCTAGGGTAGCCAATAATACAATACTGAGTAAGATGAAAACTCTTTTGCTTTGATTTTATACCTGCTTAAGCCTTTATAGAATAGATACCTCTGTGTGTATTTTTATAGATTTTTCCAAATGTAGCTTTTACTTTGCTTGCACATAGCTCACGTCAGATGGAATCTGAACACTGTATTTATCTTTTTAAAAGAAAATTAAAGCATCTTTGTTCTCCTTTACAAATGAAGCCACGTGAATCTTCCACCATGATTTTAAACTGTATTAAACAACCTATAAGTATATTGTTTGTACCTTAGAGTACTATTGAAATGTCCTCAGAGTGCTTAAAGAGTGTAATTCAATTCAAAGTTCTGTTTCTGAAATGTTCAATTAAAAGCTTGAACATTTAACTATTCCCTGAATTGATGTGGCAGGTCTTTTAAAAGGAGCAGTATCTCTGCGGGATTGATAGCTATTAATTTTTACATTAAAGCTTTCCATTTGGAGACAAATAATGAATTTAACAATACCTTAAAACATCTAACCTCAGTAAAACTTCCTCCCACAAAAGTAGAGAGGCAGGACTCACATATTTAATAATATGGTTGTAATGGGTAATATGGATTAGATTGACATCTTTTGCACACTAACCTGGGAGTAGATTCTATTGAACTGACTTACGTCTGAGTAGGATTGGACTCTTTAAAATATCTTTATTTTGTATATGTTAAGAATTCATATTTTTAACTTGAACGGGGAATAAAGAGTGTTTTTGCTATTATTTGCCACATCATTCTAATGCTCAATTGGGTTGTGAAACTAGTTCAACAAATCCAGGACTGTATTGGGCTGATTTTGTCAAAAAGGAATCAAGACTGAAGCAAACTGGACTTGGATTTCAGTTTGGTCCAAAGTGGATCCAGATCGACTCAAACCAATTTAGACTGATTCACCTATTCAGTCACTAATACAGTGTCTTATAATATTGCAAAAATGTACCACATACAGAAAGGATGGTATGACAGGGAATGGGAGAAGAAAGGAGATTGTATTCAATATTTGATACCTCTGGTTTATAATGTCAGACAATAATCTCATCAGTGCTTCCTAATAACAATGCTTTCAAGGAGTCATTGTGTCACCAAATTTATACACTTCGTTTTTTCATGCAGTACTTAAAATAGTTCTTTTGGTTTGCTTTTGTTGTTGGTAGCAGATGACTGAAAAACTTTTGATGAATGTTTTGGTGTTTGGTAGTCATATTTAGTCGATGTCTCTGGCATATCTGAGCTTTTGCCTCTTCAAATGCTGAAAGTGGCAATACATGAAAGATGGTAGGCAGGAAGCCTAAATAATGAGTGAATGGCCCGTCTATCTTTTTTCACTTCAAAACCTTACATAATCTAGCCTAACCCACTTTTGATCTTTCATCTTCATTTTTATATTTTCATAGAAATCTGTTTATTGTATGCCACTTTTTCCTTAACCACATATCTCCACCTTCTAGTTTTTTTTTAATGTGGACTGGGTTAGAATACCACAGGCACTCTTAAATTGTTGAGGGTTGGTAGTAATTTTGTGTTTACTGTATGTTATTGCTCCTTAATTCACTGTGTTAATGTTCAGACTTCAATTCTTTATGAAATGTTTCTCGATCCAGTCCCATTACTTTTCTTTCTACTATTATATTTCTTGTATCTCAACATTGCTATTGCTTAGGGGCAGACCAAAGGGTCGAATCTAAACATTCAAAATCAAGTGAGATTATACATTTGAAAGACTATAGATTTTCAGAATCCAGGGACCAGATTAGCAGCTATTGGCAATTACTTTAAACTGGCAATCAATGCTTTAGGAAAGCCTCTGATTGCTTAAAGAAATGACCTGATGTCTTGATAGTGCTTCAATATTATTTTAATTTATTGATTTAATGGTTGGTAAGTTGCAATAACACCAACAGCAACAGCTGCAATGCAAACTTGTAAATGCCTCTTTGCTATTCTTTGCAACTGCTAAAACATATGCAGACATTTCTTAAATGAGCAGGATGTAATTAGCACATGGAGGGGTTAATTTACAGATAGTAAATTCTTCATAATAATGAGGGTTAATTTAATTCCTCATGGGAAATTATTTCAATTGGATTAGGGAGAGGTGTGAGTATTTGAAATGGATTAATTATCTTCCAAATTTGGAATATCTCAATTGAATAGAATTGAGCTTTAGAAAAGCTTTGTGTAAATTACATCTTCATGACGGTAATACAGGTCAGGGACAAGAATGGATGTGAAGGATGAAGGCTATGCCATCAAAGTCACTTATAAGATCTGAGCCGTCTTTTAAATTTTAAACAATCAGTTTTGTATGTAATATTTTTAATTATTTAAATATTTTTAAAAATTTCCTGGTAATAGTATGTACATTTCTCCCTCGTATTTGCATATTCCAGAATAACTCAGGATCTACTGTTTCAGTAAAATGATTGCATTGATTCAGTGCTAGTTCCCCTCCTCTTACTTCCATATGTTAAATAAATTTACATTGAAATAATACGTGGTAGAAAGTGTGGAAATTTTCCTGTTTCTCTTACTCCCACATTCATTATTAAACATGCTTGATTTCCCCCCTCCTGCTTATGAAAAAAAGTGTGAATGTTGTTAAAATTTTATTTAGGAAACCAACTCTGTGCTGAATGTCATAGGCAATATTTATTTTTAGGGTTGTGTTGTACAAGTGTGCCATAAAGCTACTGAAGTTGGGGAAGGCACCCAAAGAAAGAGGGGACAGATTCAACCCCACAAAAATAGATGAATAAACAGGAATTTCAAGAGAACTTGAAAGCCTTCATTTCTTTCTTGATCCATTTTGATTCACTGACCAATTTATCTGCCAGTGCTCCTTCTTTGGTGCCTCTCATCCTGTTGAATAGTATATACTCGAATATAAGCCTAGTTTTTCAGCCCTAATTTTGGGCTGAAAAAAAAGGGGCCCTCGATTTATATGTGGGTCAATACTTTTAGCCACTGAGGCAAGTGCTTGGGTCGGTGGCTAAGGGTCAGTGTAAACATTGTGTGCCACTTCTCATGACCCCCCTCTGCATCACAGGGGAGTCTAGGGTGGGAAATGCAGCAGGGCCTGGCAAATGGTTGGGTCTGTGGCTAAAAGTCATTTTAAACATCACACAGCAGTCCCCCAGCTAACAAAGGAGGAGCTGCCAGGCCCTGCTGCATTTCCCACCCTAGACTTATACTCGAGTCAATACGTTTCCCCAGTTTTTTGGGGTTAAATTAGGGGCCTCGACTTATACTCGGGTCGACTTATACTCGAGTATATACGGTACTTATATTGTTTTAGCTGAGGTATCAGATTGGCTGTTAGCTTCTTCTCCATTTGACCTCCCACTCATGAACAAACTAAGCTTCCTATTTCTGTGCTACATAATGTAATTCCATTTCTGCTGGCACACCAGAAGTTCATGCCTTTAGTGGCCACTTCAGGACATGGGGATATAGCTCTATTTTTCAAGTGATCTGTAGATTTTTTTAACAAAACCAATTTACTGATGAAACTTCGCATTTTGCATGGTTTTAGCTGTGAGCCACAACCATAAAATAATGCAAAAGTGCAAGTCTGTCCAGAATGCAGTAATGGTGTTATTTCCGGAATGGGTTCTTTTATCACTTATTTGTTTGCTTTATTCAGCTTCTTTGTGAAGGATAAAGGAAATTATAAATAATCTAAAATAAAACAAAATAATTTAATAAATTGATGCCAATAGTGGTGAAGTATAATACTGCCTTCCCCATTCAAGACAATTCTAGCAGGGTTGTTGTTTTAGGTACCATTCTTTACTTTACTTTATTTACAATTTATATACCTCCAACTTGTATAAACAACTCTAGGTGGTGGTAGAGTCGTTTGTACTCTTTTCCAACCACCCTCCCCCTCCAACAGTATTACCAAAGAATCTTGTGGCACCCTAAGACTGAAAAGTGTATCATTAAGATGGTCAATGACTATTTTCTTATTCAAACAGCTTTTGCTAAGTTTGAGCATGTACGCATGCTAGTCATTTCTAGATGCCTTTATTGTATTGCAGCATGCACTGGCTTGTAAAATAAATGGCTGAAGACTCCTACCACTTAATATGGATACCCAGAGTAATGATATTATATCAGAACTCTGGAGATAGCCTGAATTTCCTTTGGCACCTAAGTGTTTAAATTAATGTGTTGTATCCTATATAGGTGCCTATTCTTCTTTTCTCCATGCTGTAGAATTGAACCTTCAAGCTGACTTTTAAATTATATTTTCCCATGACAGTCACTGTTATATACGAAGCATCTAGTGCCAGAGACACAACATAAAATTGATGTTGACAATGAAATTGACTATTATAACATTTAGGACTAGACATTTTTCAAGCATAGATGAACTAAAAATGAGTCTACATGAAACACTGTACAAAAGTTGGTGTCATCACCCTGACAAAAGGGGAGGAGGGCACACCAAATGCCCTTACAGAAAGAACAAAGGGTCCTTGGCGCCTAAATGACTAATATATTTTATTTCAGATAAGTTTCTGTGGGCCACAGCTTAGATAGCCTGATGCATCAGTTATCCCTGAATGTAGAGAGTATTTTGGGGTGGCAACGTGGGCATAGCTGAATAGCTTATATGCACAATTTATTTGTTTGGCATTTTAAGACATTTGTTTACTTGGTACTTTAAGTATATTTCCAACAAATCAACCAGGAGATTAATTGTGTGTCAGCAGCTGGGGTGGGGATGTGGGGAATATATTTTCACTGCAAATCTCAGTATAATCATGCTTTGTTGCTTATCTGTTTTACAGTAATAAATTTGAGTTTCTTCATTTTCCTTCCATATAACATGTCTGCATATAAATATACACTGTGGCAATCAATGTTATTTGAATGTACTGTTCTTTTCTCAGCTCCACAGAGATCATACAGATCCTGCTTCCTATTGAACATCGTCACAAAATGCTCATTGATTCATTAGTTTGGGATTAAGCCTATGAATCAGATAACAAGTGGACTGAAAAGGATATTAAATCCAAGTGCTGCAAGTATGGCTGTGCTCCAGAATTGCATTGTTAGGGGGTTCTCCATAGAAACCTCAGTATCTCCTTCACAAAACAAATGTCTGAGCGACTGGACTGTGAAGAGTTTATTTGAAAAAGAGTCTGATTATCACACCAGAATTGAACAGATGACAATTCACTCGTTACATAAACAGCAATTATAATGGGGAGAAATAATCAAAGAAGGTACGAAATGCAGCAAATTCAGAATTAGACCATATTGGAGTTGAAGCTGTGAAACTTCAGTTAATGATGATCCCAAACCTAGAAGTGTGTGGAGTGGTACAGTGAATCTGAACATCAGCTTCAACTAAGTCTAATATCTCCACAAAATTATTCACTGCTAAAAGTGAGTGCCTAATGAAGAGATGAGCCCTTACTGTGTAAGGTTTTCCTTTCCCCTAATTCTACTTTTTGATATCAAGTAGCAACACAGTCTTCATGAACTACAGTGGAAGCTGATGAAGTCCGGGTCTCATTTGCAAAGACAAAGATAGTTACCCGTCAGATCTTCAACTTCCCTAAATATTAGAATGTCATTCTTATTTTAAAATTGTGAGAAAGTACCATTTAAAATGCACATTTAAACATGCATTTTAATATTAATTGTTGCCATTTTTCTGTTTTGTTTTTGTTTCCTTTAAAAAAAATGAAACAGGAAGATGAAAACAAATGATGAAAGAACACATGCAGGTTTGAAGGGGACTGGATGTTGACAGATCTAGCCACCCAGTACTGGGCACTTTCAAAATACTGTATGCAGCCCTAACTCACTTCCCAGAAGTTAAGCAAATGTCAAGTCCATTAAGTCTTTGAGGAAAACATCAGACTGTCTGGTAAGATACACATATAACTCACTTAAATGTATGCACATGATGTGTCTTCAGTCCCTCCTACTTGTTTCTTTTCCAAATGATAGTGATGGCCATAACAACAACGACAACTTATTCAAATAATGAGAGAGTTAAAATGGGTCACACACATCAATATGAGAGCCACCCAAGCCATGTATTGGATGCCACAAACACTCCTGGAAACCAGGTCATGTCTAAAAGCAATAACTTATCATAATGAGACATTACTTGAAATGAGCACCCAGAAACAACAAATCCATCAGGCTCAAGAAGGAGACAAATGTTGGGACACTGTATCATATTGTGGAAACATGACCGCAGGTTGACAACATCTAATCACACATGCTGCTGGATCAAATGAATTGTAACGGATAGAATAGAATTCAAGATGGATGGCATCACTGACAGATGCTCCCTTAGGGTATGATGAATGATAAATTAGAAAACACTCATCAGGGGTCTATTTTGGAAATACATCCAGGGAGGAAGCTCTCAAATCTCTGTAAGGGACAACAGCTCTACACTTTTCAGGCTTTTGTTCAATTTCTATTATTATGAAAAACTTCTAAATATTAACCTCTTAAAGGAAGTAACAGAAAAACTACTCAGCAAATATCCTATACCCTCTATAGCAGCTTTCCAAAATCTGAGCAAGGACATAAACCTGATTTCTAGAATTTGTTTTCGATTCTGTCAATCCTTTAAAATATCTTGTTCTGTAGCATTATCTAGATATGAATATTGTTTCCTTGCAGCCATGCCAGCCACGTGGCCATGGACTTGCATGACACTGGCTCTTTAGCTTGAATACGGAGATGAGCACCACCCCTAGAGTTGGATATGACTAGCACACATGTGCAGGGGGAACCTTTACCTTTTTTTGTCTATGAGCTTATATATTTGTGATGTCCATGCATTTGGAACATCACCTTGGTATAGACCTGTCCAATTCACTTTGAACTCCAATTCACTTATAGACATGACCTGTTTTATTGTTAGCTGCCCAGAGTTCCGTTTCGGAAGATGGGCGGGATATAAGTGTAACAAATAAATAAATAATAAATAAATGTCACCCTGGTATGAAATAGGCTCATAAGATGAACAATGGCCTTAATAGGCTCATTAGGTGGACAATATTCTCAATAGGCTCATTAGGTGGACAATGACCCACCTTTTCCACCTTCCCAACATCCATAAAATATGAGTCATTAGTGGAAGTGTGAAGTATTCTTGATTTGTCTGGGAATTGTTGAAATGCTTGCTTGATAAGTTGCAGACAGATTGTGCCTGAGCCCCCCCCCCAATCTGTTGAGAGAGGGGTTTTCAATACTCACATGAATGGCTTCTCTGACCCCTTTCTAGAACCACCTATCTTCTCTGTCTAATATGAATACATCCTCATCTTTGAATGAGTGCCCTTTGTCCTTCAAGTGGAGGTATATTGCTGATCCTGATCCTGGGCTGTTGTCACTCCTGTGTTGGGCAATCCTTCTGTTTAATGGCTGTTTAGTTTCTCTATTGTAGAGGTCTGCACACTCCTCACTGCATTGGACCACATATACTATATTGCTCCTTTTGTGTTTTGGTGTCAGGTCCTTTGAGTGAGCAGTGAAACATTTCAGTCTCTCAAGAAAAAAAGTCTATAAACACATAGACTTGTGTTTATAACTACTTACAACATTGTGTGATTGCATTGACACTGTTTTCAATGGTAGTTTCCATCTTAGTTTCCATCAATCAACTTTTACATGGAATTTTGCTCTCTTTTAACTGCTTACATTCTCTTGTAGCTTTAATGTAATTCTTTTAATGCTGTAAGATGTCCCTCAATTCGCTATTCTCAATACTTGAACATGCCTTAATTGTACTGCACTGTATATTATCCATCATTACTGTAAGCCACTTTGGGTCCTTTTCCAAGGAGAAAGGCAGGGTAAAAATACTCTAAAATAAATAAATAAATAATAAATGACTCAACTTCCAGATAAACTCACCTGGATGACTGAGAATCTTCACAGACTTTATCTGAATAGGATCACTAGGTGGACAATGGCCTGGGGTGTGTGAAAATCTCACCTATGCAACCTTCTCTTGAAATCATGTCCTGGTTGTGGGGTTTTCATAGGCATCTAGCATTTCACACTGGAAAAAGAATGCTGAACAAATGAGCACTTGGCTTGTGCCTACACAGCTCTTTTTACTTCTTACCTAACAGTGGCTTCCATGGCATAGGCTTAAAACACTGGCTCTTTATTCCATTCATAATACTCCCATTCCATTCTCAATAGACAGAACAAGAGCCTCTCTTTGTGCGTTCACTTTGTCTCCTCACAACAAAGACTCTACCTTAGTCTACCCAGCCTAGGAGCACTGCAGCTCCTATTTTTCAAAACTGAACATAAAGATGCTAATACGGAAAAATATTTCACAAGTCAGTCTTAGTATTTCTTTTTATTAGCTTAACTGAGGCAGATTTTCCCCATGGTAAGAATCAATAACAGAATGGAAGTGTTGACAAAAATCAGTGGTTGAATTTACCTCATATCATGGATTGAGAACACTGGGGGGCAACAGTTCATGCAGGGGCATTTCTATATTAAATTATGCTAACTATATATTAATATAAACTGTATTAAATATGATTTCCATTGACTAATCATACAGATAGAGGAGGTTGCAGTAGTTAATTCTTTTATAGTTTACCTTTAAGCATAAAGTTACTGACTGACCCACTGACAACAATTGGTCAGTTGAAAAGGAAAATAATATTTGAACGTTAACTAACGTTAGTGATATTAGAACATATCTCCATTTCCTGTATCAAAGCCAGAATGAATCTGCTTTGCTTCTTCATTTTCTCTTTGGACTTAACACTTGTATCATTAGATGTGCCTCTTATGGTATGTATTTATTTATTTTGGCAGCAAGTTCTGGAAGAGAGCCACTTGTCAGCTTTCTAGCCACAAAGTGCAGAGCTACAGATGTTATAGCAGCAGGTAAGGAGAAGACAGAAGCTAAAATAAAGATGTGAATCTTTGAACTATTAAAATATGTCAGAAAGTAACCAACCACTACTATTTGATAAGCAACATAAAACCCTGTCAGTAACATGAAACCATGATTAAATTAATGATCCTTTTACTAACTCCGGTGGAGTGCCAAATTTTCCTCTTTGTACTACCAAACATTTTCTATCTGCCATATCTTCTGTTGTTTCCCTATAGAAGTTCATTTCCTATGCAGCTGTTATCTGCCTAGCAATGCCATTTGTGGGATGAGGCAGGCAAAGAAAGACTAATGTTTCTAACCTTGTTTACTCCTTATGGGCTATAATGGGAATTCTGATGAAACTGCCCTGTTTGGGGAAATACCCAGTTCTCTTATGAGGTGTTCCTACCCAGTTTAATCTGGCTGGGTTTTTAAATGTGTATGTTTCTTTGTTTCTTAAATTAAATACAAAATACTAATCTCTGAGTTAACATATACTCAGTCACCATCATATCTTTCTTTCCGTAGATGCCTGTCATCTCATCCAAGTGCCTTATCAACCAAGGAGGAAGTATGCCTGAGTGTATACCAGCTGCAAATGTAATGGATAACATATTTCTGTACTATTTTAGACCTCTTACAGGCATCTAGTCCACCATTGTGTAAACTGGACTAGATTGGCATGTTATCTGTTCTAGAATAGCTCTTCCTGTGGACATAAGGATGGCAGTCTCTCTCATTGACATTCCTCAATGATGAAGGGGAAACCATATACTAATTGTAGTGTTATCAAGGAGTGATTTATCCAAGTTAATCTCAGGCCATAACATTTACTACTCTATCCCTCTTGCTAGATGCCATATTCCCCAATTTCCTGGTTTTGAATGTGTGTACTTAAAAGTAGGAGCCTGGGGCAAGATAGGAATTCTCTTGGTGTATTGCCCTCCCTGTGACACAACAACTTCTCTACCTCAGGTTACTAAACTGATAACAGGGCTGATGTTGGAGTCCCCATGGCCCATCATTCTGGGGGACATTAACATCCATGCTGAAGTAGCTGTGTCAGGGGTGTTCAAAGACTTCATGACCTCCATGTCAACAAATAGCTTGGCCCAAATGATTTTAATCATTCAACTGATGGCTTGCGAGAAGCAGAGATTCCATCTGATAATACACTTGCACTACAGGCTGCCCCCCTGGGTTGAGAAAGGGCTAAAAAGATCATCAGGAATTTTTTTTGAATAAAATTGTGGCCCAATTTAAAACCCAACAATTTTTGTCTTGGTTCATTATTTCAATCTGGGGTGACAAAGCTTCCAGAGAAGATATGGCAGACAGGTAAGGAAGAGTAGTGAATGCCTCCTTACAACAGGGCAGGATTCTGGCATGCTAAAAGGAGGCAATAGTAGGCAGGATTCAGGATGAGCACCTGATGCCCCACATAAAAATCACAGTGCTTTGTATCTTCATGTTTCTCCCTCCCAAACCATCCAGCTTGTAGTACCTTCACTTTGAGTAGCATGTTACAGGGATACACACTGTAGAACATCTGTCAGGCTTTGACTGCAGGAGGTGGGTTATCTGCAAGCTGTCCATGTTGCATTTCTCTTTTGATTTATCTCTATTTCATTGCCAAAAACACCATACAGAGACATCTTCATGGTAGTTGGTAGTGGTCTAGTAAAATATAATAGCACACTCAGGTTCCCTGTTTAGTCAAGGAATAATGATCCCCACAGCTCCACTCTAGACTTAAGTCAAATGTAAAAAGAGTGCAACCTCTTGCGCACTCCTCTTGATTAATTGAAAGAGGCATATATTTCATATGTTTACCTGCTCTTTCTATCAAACCTAAATATTATTTCACAATTTTCCTCTTCAAAATTCAGCTGAAATGGGTTTACCCTACTTGAAAAGAGTGCCACAAAGTGGATGTCACAATGATTTAAGTTAAAGGGAGCTTTTATTGTAAACACTAATGAAACCATCATTATCATCTAGACCAAAAACCACTCCCTTAGGACATTGTCCCAAATCTGGCTTTCTCTTGGATATTGAAAACCTTCTTGTTCATATATTCTTCAAGGAATCTGACATTAGAAGTGAACATAATATGTCCCAACTACACTGCAGAGGCCACTCTCACTTTCTTTAACTTTTCTTGGAGCTAAAAGGTCACCATGGAGATTCCCAGCAAAGCTACCTTGCAAATATCAGATGTTACATTTGCTCTTGGAATAAAGCCTTGATTGTTACCCTCCAGTGTTGTCCAGCTATATCTTTAAAAAAAAAAAAAAAACAGTGCCACAGAGATTTGTGCTGTCACACCGTCTTCACTATAGTTTAGCACAGATTTTATCAAAGCTCTGTAAAGGTAGAAATTATTACTCTGGCTGACAAGACAGTCTCCCAAAATCACATCAAACAGACTAAAAAGAAAAGCTATGGTGTACTCCACTAAACCCCCTTCACCCACTCATGCAATGTGTGTCCTGACATCAATTACAATCTTCTAGCTCACAGTCATCATTGTGTCACTTAAATCTATACTCTCCTCACCATTTCTCATGATGAAAAGATCCAGAGATGCTGAATCCATCAGGGTAGTGCAGGATGGTACCTTGATAAATAAGCTCATCTGCATGGGGTCCATGCAAAACAAGTCTAGTTCAGATTTAGAGCATTCCGACTGTGTATGGACCTGCAAAACCCTCAAAACTCCCACTCTCTCCACAGCATTACTTGGCATGTAAAATGACTGCCTATGTTTAAGGGAAGGCCATCAAACCTCTTCCTATTGGTCTGCATGACTGTGAGCAGACCTGTAAATCTAGGGGGGATAATCTGGCAGCTGTTGTGAGGCCACAGCTATCAAGGGTCTGGACAGCCTCTACTGCAGAGGTGGAAAAGGAGAGAGCGAGCTGCATGCCATCAGTGTACTGATGACAGCAAGCTCCAAATCTCTGGATGACCTCAGCCAGTGGCCTCATATAGAACATGTCTTAATTGTACTGGACTGTATATTATCCCTCATTACTGTAAGCCGTCTTGGGTCCTTTTCCAAGGAGAAAGGTGGAGTAAAAATACTCTAATAAATAAATAAATAAATAAATACTTAGAGTATTTGGACCCAGGTAATTTTTGCATTGGGGAAGAGAAATTGTAGAAGAAAGGGGCAAAAAACCCAAATATTTTTACATTATCATCAGATGCAGAAATCTGATGGAATACATGGAGGCAGGGGCAGAAAGAAAATACAACCGAAAGTGACAGATTTTCCTTTCTCCCCAACACAGCATGGGAACTTTAAATAGATTTTAATCAACAAGAACTTACATTGAAATAAAACTGCTAGCCTTAATTGCCTCTCTCTTCTGTTTCTTCAGCCTTTCCCCTCACCCAGTTTAATTTTGCCAGCATGCTAAAACAGATTGGCACATCCATTGCTCTGAAATTACTCTTTCAGACTATAGATTCCAGACTTCCTCAGACAGCATAACTTTTCCCATTCTTGAGATGGAGAAGAAATCAGGCAATATCCATCACAAATGTCCCAAGTACAGGATAGGAGAATGAGACCCCAGCCTCAATTCTGGGTCAGATATGTTGCCATTAGAAAGGAGCGTCAAGGGTGGTCAAAATCCCACTTCTCCTGAGCCCCTTCACTTGCCATGTGAGCTCCTACCCCAACTCTAATCTCAAAAACCACAGAAATTGCCAGCGGTTTTTCGCCTTATTCAAGGGTTACAAATCCAATAATTTCATTCATATGATATAAATGACAGTCATACGAGGTAGAACAACCAAAAGAACAAAATGATTGGCAATGTTAGTGTAGCCATTTCTGCAGTCTAATTGTCACTGAATTCAGGAGCCCCTCACTGCTTAAGAAACACACCAAGTGGATATTTCATGTTTTATCAGAAAGAACAGAAATACATCCAAAGTGTAAATCCTATGAGAAAAGAGTGAAAATGAATTGATTTATCAACTCTCAGTGTAACAAAGCACAATTGGTACAAAGTTCACCCACACTCTTATCCTATCCTAACACTGAGTAACCTAGTTCGGTTACTGAGCATACACAGGGATCTTACCCACAGTTGGATAGAACAAATTCTGAAACACGAATATCTGAAGAGGGAGGTAAAATGCTTTGTATATCAGAACAGCTCACTTTGTACCCTCGAAGAATAATTGTCACAGCTGACTTCCTTTTTCCAATCAAATTGAACAACATTAATGAATTTTCTGGAAACATGGGGGTCAATGATGCATTCTCTTTGTCCTGAGTACCGAGATGAACTTACAACAGTGATTTGAAATGGTATTCTATATATAAATGTCCAGTCCTTATCTCGAAGTTCTCTAATTTCTCAGTGGCTCCTCTATCTGACTCCATGGTTATCATTTCCTAATCTATTATCCCTGTCTCCCTGACACTTTAATATCCCCTATGCTTATCTTTTAGAACCCTTGGGCAATAAATAAAGGCTATGTTGCCATGTCAAGTTTCCTTTGGAGCTCTCAAGAGTATCTACCATTCACTTGTTTCTCCTTTCTTCTTCTAGATGGCAGTGAGAAATGGTTTCTCCTTCTCACAACTGCTGCTTGACTAGCAGCTGTGCTGGTTGGGAAACTTAGGGTGTTGTAGTCCAAAATACCCAGTGGTAGACTAACTAGGACTCGGAAAAACTAGGTTCCAATTCTTCCTTGGTCACGTAACTGATAAAATGACTTCATCAATATTTTACTGTACTTACCTTGAAAGCCCTGTTAGTGTTGTTGCATGTCAATTCCCACCTGAGAGCACATCAGAGAATGACAGAGAAAGAAAGAGTTCAAAAAGCATGCTTTCCAACTCTGTGCACCTCCTGTCACAGCAGAGAACTTGGATCCATCTCCTTTGATGTGAAGCAGCACTTCCCAACCTTGATCCCCCAGATGTTCATGGACTACAACTCCCAGAAATCCTGACAAGTACAACTGGTGGCAAAGGCTTTGGGGGTTTTTAGTCCAAGAATATCTGGGGACTCATGGTTGGGAACCACTGATCTATAGGGTGTGGGGAAGTGTCTGGAAACAACAGCAGTACGGAGCTGGATCCACCAAAGCATTTGACATAAATGCTCCATATCTCCACCCCCACAAAAAAAGCAACAACAGAAAACCATATTTTGCAGAAATCCATTTCTTCTTCATACTGTATATGGGAAAATGAAGACCATGGGACTGACCTGGCTTAGGTACAAATGTTCTTGTCTGTGTTTCTTCAGCTCGTTGCTGAAAGTATTATGAGCAAATTGTTGAAGCAACAAGTCCCAAAGGGTGTAAAGCACTTACATTCAAAAAAAAAAAAAGCCATGACTTGGAGTTGCAGGGGAGGTAAGTGCTAATCCAGACCTCTGCACAAGAGGTAAATATTACATATGGCAAAATGGTTTCTAGAAGCCAGCTGTCAAACGATGAATGATGAACGGATCTGTAAAATAACAATCAAAGTTCTTTTGCAGATAATTCAAAGACAGGAAAGTGAGCTAAAATGTTTGTTTGAATAGCTACCCTTTCCTCCCTTCAATGACAAGCTTGGTATTGATTTGGATCTATGCTGTGCAGACTACTATAATTCTGAAGTCTGGGCTGCTTCACCTATTGAATATGGATCCCATTTAAAGAAGCTTTTAGATACCCTTACAGCAATTGCACACAACACAAGTCAATTACCGACTGCTGTAAAGTTTTTTTTTTTTTCATTATTAAGCATGCTGTAAGTGCATGTGCCTGGCATAATTATGTAAGCTCAGGATGTGGTTTGGGGATAAGGGTAGAAAAACAAAAATACTAGAAGGAAAGAAAACAACAGAAACAGCACATCTTAAGTCTGGTTATGTGATTGGAATATTAATAGATCATGTGGAATGCTTACAGTACAGCAAGACATATATTCAAATGGTTGTTTCTAAGAGTACAGCTACATTGTCAAATACCATGCAAATAGTGGGATCTTGCAGATACTGTTGAGGATGATTTATAGACTCAAGTCCCACACCAAGGTGAAGCTTTCAGGGCAGAGGGAAAGGGATGGTGCTCTAAGAGGGGGGTTGTGAGTGTCCATGGATTTACAGGCAGAGGTTTTAGCTCTCCAAGGCTCCTGTGGCCTCACAACAGCTGCCAGATTGGCCCCCTTAGATTTACAGGTCTACAGTGTTCTACAGTGTCTATCCCTGTAACATGCTACTCAAAGTGAAGTTAGTACAAGCTGGATGGTTTAGTCATCAACATCCACCCACACAACCTACCATTTATATAGGCACTGTTTCGGTGATGTGATTGAAATGTGATGTTCAAGTCCAGGGAAGGAGAAACATGCAGATACAAAGCACTGTGATTTTTATGTGGGACATCAGGTGCTCATCCTGCATCCGGCCAGAACATGTGGGAAGGCCATTTTGTTGTGGAGCCAAAGCCTTTAATTACTTAACTGACCAGTCCAAAAATGCCATTAAAATCACCTCCCCCTTCCTACATACCCTTCACTTTACTTTCAAGTAACATATATAGGAACTTCCTCTTCTCTCTTTTCATACAGGTTTAAACTATTGCCCAGATAAACTGAGATGGGGAAAGAGTAATGGTTAAGAATGGGAATATAGTAATTCCTTTTCTGGAATCATTCTAACATATGAATTACAGTGTATTTTACAAATTACACTTCAAGCATTTAATGTTCTGTATGCTTAGATTGATAAGTACATTTCCATGTTATTTTCTATAGAAATGTTTTTGAGAAATGTGCTTCATGACAAACTATAGAAGGAACGGCAGAAGCTCAACTAGAGAAAGGAAGGTAAGAATGACTGACTTTATTTTATTTTTCATTTATATACCACCAGCATGTACAAAGAACTCAAGGCGGTGTACAAAAAACAAACAAACATAAACAAGCATAAAAGTAGCAAATAAGCAATAAGCAATAAAATACTTTGTGCTGGAAAGCAACTCACATTGCATCGAGTATGAATGGTGGGCTCCTGAATCAGTCTGCAGCCAATATGTGAGCACTAATTTTGATTTAAAACACAATCCAGGCTGAAAAGCAGATTTCCAATGTCATTGCACCCTTAGTCGTGGCTTTGTTTATGTGAGGCAGAGTGGAAAAACCACAGAAGCCAATCCAAAGTCTAAAATAAGCCATGTGGTGGCTGATAAAATCCTTACTATCAAAGAGGGATTCCTTGTCTGCATATAGAAATGCATCAGGGCTAAAAATCCATTGGAAATTATAAGGAGCACTGCCCACTGAAACAAATTTAAGCATTATATAAGACTGGGAATATTGTACGGTGAAACTGCTTCCATAATATCACAATTAGAGTTTATTCTCCACCTTCTAGCTTCTCTATAATTCTTCTTGGTTTCTATTTCAACATTCATTAAAGCATGGTCGGAAATTTTTATCACCTCTATGTTTGTGTTTGCAATTTTAGATAGTAAGCTTTGTGAGACAAATATAAAATCTATTCTAGAGTAACCTTTGTGGACTGGGGAGTAGAATGTATATTTTCTTTCATCTCCCTTCAATTCTCTCCATACATCTTTTAACCCTGTATTTGCAATGAATTTTGTTAAGGTTGTATGTCTAACCCTCCAGTCAACATTCTTATTGATTGTTTTGTCTTTGATTTTATCCATAACCATATTGAAATCTCCAGCCATAATTATGTGTCCTTTCTGTACCCTTTCTATCTGCTCCCAAACCTCTTTGTAGAACAGGTTTTGATTGGTATTTGGTGCATAAACATTTATCAACATATATTGCTCTGAACCAATTGTTCCCTGAAGAATCATGTATCTACCTTCCATATCTTTCACAATTTTTTCAACAATAAAATCACAATGGTTTGAAATTAAGATAGCTACCCCCTTGCTTTAGATGATCCAAAACTTTTCTCATATATGTTGATATTGGGTAATTTCACTTCATTAAGTCCTTCTTTCATTTGATGTGTTTCTTGAAGAAAAACAATGTCCAATTTGTTCCTCTTGATTAATGACTCTACTCTCTTTCTCTTCAGAACAGAACCAAGACCTCTTGCATTCAATGTAGCTAATTTTAAAAATTTACCCATAGTTTCTTTCTTTTGTCCATCTGGCATGGTCCCACATTCACGGATGCAGTAGAAAGAATACAAAAAGATCGGTGGACAAATAGGAGTCATTTGGGACACTTTGAAAGCTGTAGCAAGAGGCTATATGACAAGAGAAAATTCTATAATAAAAAATCGAGAGGAGGTAAACAAGAGAAATTTGGAAGTTTTAATAGCAGACCTTGAATCTCAATTTTTTAAAATAATGACAAAAAAACCTTAATCCAGATTGAGGCTAGGAAAAGAGAATTAGAAGACATAGAATTACAACAAACTCAAAGAAATTTACTATATTTGAAAAGAAACCTTTTGAATATAGTAATAGAAACTCAAAGATGTTAGCTAAGATAGCACAAAAAAGAAAAGAAAAAAGTATGATAGGAAGGATAAAAGACCTAATAGGCAATAACTGCACACAAATGAAAGAAAAATTAAAAGCTATCCAAGAATTTTATCAAAATTTATATACATCTAAGAACAACAGCAAGGTAGTTATGGAACAATATACTTCTAAAAACCTAAAGTCAAGATTAGCAGAGGAAGACAAGTTAGAAATGGAGAAATCTATTAAAGATGAGGAGATAGAGGAGGTGATAAAAAAATTAAAGAACGCTAAAACTCCAGGACCGATGGATTGGGTCCAGAACTTTATAAGATATTTAAATCAATGTTAATACTTAAGCTAAAGAAGCTTTATAGCGAGATATTGGAAGGAGGGCAAGCCCCAATCTCCTGGAAACACTCATTAACTATTTTAATTCTTAAGCCTAATAAGGATCCAACAGATGTCGGCTCCTATAGACCAATATCTCTTATTAATCAAGATGCTAAGATTTTCACAGCAATTCTAGCCAAAAGAATGTACACCTTTATAGATAAATATATCAAAGAGGATCAAACTGGTTTTATTAAGGGTAGACAAATGTCAAACACTATAAGAAGAACTTTGAATGTTCTTTATGAGATGGGAAGATTGCAAGATAAGGCATGTATTCTATCCTTAGGTTTATTTAAAGCTTTTGATTGTGTTCAATGGTCTGCACTAAAACTTTTATTAGAGAAATGGGGTTTTGGGGGGAAAATTCCTAGGTGTAATAAATCAACTTTACTCAGATAGTAGTTCGTCAATTATAGTCAATGATGGGATGACAGAGCAGATTACTTTAGGTTAGGCCAAGGAACAAGACAGGGTTGTCCTTTGTCACCAGGTTTGTTTTGCATTGTAATAGAGTTACTCGCAAATGCAATAAGGGATGATGAACGAATCAAAGGTATGGGGAAGGAGGGGAAGATTAAGATCAGCTTGTTTGCTGATGATGCCTTGATAACAATAAAAAATCTGTTAGAACATATACCAAGAATAAAATTACATTTAAAGGAATTTGGTGATACAACTGGGTTATGCGTAAACTGGCAAAAATCAGAAATTATGCTGTTTAATCATGATAAACAAGATATGGAGGAGATTTCCAACTATGGATTGAAAGTCTGCAAATATATGAGATATTTAGGGATACTTTTAGATAAAGATTTGATTAAGACAAGGGAACAGAACTATAACAAATTAAAGGAAGAGATCAGCAATAAACTACAAAATTACTCCAAATTAAACCTATCATGGTTTGGCAGAATAGCATTAGTAAAAAAAGAAGATACTTCCTAAAATTAACTTCCTTTTTACAATGCTACCCATTCAGTACACAGAAGCTGAAACTAAAGCTTATCAAGATCTGATAAACAGATATTTTAATGGAGGTAAAAAAACAAGAATAAGTAAAAGCTTTTGGTATAGATCACAAAAGGAAGGAGGCATAGGTATACCTAGCCTTAGAAACTATTATACAGCTAACCAGCTTAGTTGTGTGGGGGAAGTATTATATAAACCAGAAAAAATAATATGGTGGGAAATTGGGGATATAAATAAATACTTGTTCAGTTTCCCTAAAAAAAGATATCAAATTAAAAAACCCATCCTGAGGTCCCTATTAACCACTTGGACAAAGCACAGAAGGAAATTGGCTCCGGAAGTATCCCCTCTCAGTTTGGTAATAGATCAGGAAAATTTCCCCACGAATATGAAGAAATATGGAGAATTATTTAAAACAATGAAAGTGGCAAGAGTAAAAGAGTGGATTAACAAGATGAGAACAAAGCAAGATATTAAGCGCATATTACAAGCTAAGCATTTAACTTGGTTAAATTATGCCCAATTAGAAAGTTGGACGAAAGACTGGATAAGGAGAAATACACAACCCAAAGAATATACAAAGTTTGAACAATTCTTGTTAACATATGAACCAGAGAAAGGAAACACAGGGAAAGGAGCAGTAGGTAAAATATACAAAATAATTGAGGACTCACTAGAGGAAAGGGAACAAGAAACAATAAGAGAGGTGTGGAAGCAAGACATTGGTAAAGAAATAAAAAAGATGAATGGAAAAGAATTTGGAATATGAGGATCTTACGTTCATTATCCATTAGAATAAAAGAAAATTATTTTAAAAATATTTTAATATGGTGTATGACACCAGTCAGACTGAATAGAATAAATTCAAGATATTCTAAGTTTTGCTGGAAATGCAAAAAAAAAAAAAAAGATAGGTACTTATATTCATCTTTGGTAGGAATGCGAAATAGTTCAAAAGTTTTGGCAACAGATCTTCGGTGAGATAAAAGAAATATTACAAGATGATATTAAATATAAGCCAGAAATTGTGCTGCTATCACTACCACCTACTAATGAATATGATATAAAAACAAAAGAATTAATTGCAAATTTTATGACAGCAGCAAGACTGATTATAGCTAAAAATTGGAAACTGAATTCAGATTTTAAAATTGCTGACTGGTATAAGGAAGTGTGGGATATAGCTTTAAACGACAAATTGTCCTGTAGTATAAACGTTTTGCGAGGGGAAATGAGCAAGGATATATTTTATGATATTTGGGGGAAATTTATAGATTATGTACTATTAAAAGGGAAAGGGATACAACTGTCATACAACCCAACACAGTTCTGGAGAAAAGGACTATAAGAAGACAACTAGGAAAAAAAAAGAAGATGGAGAAGGAAGAGAAGATAATGGAATACTGAATGGTCCCGGGGAGTTGGGGTGCACTTTGTAGTGATATTTTTGTTCATTGTATTGTTTATTGTATGTTTGTTTATTTTAAATAAAAATATTCTTAAAAAATCACAATTAGAGATGCATGCAATCCATTTTGTTATTCGTTATTCATTTCATTACATAGTGAAATGAATAACGAACCCCAGAGTGGATTTAGAACAAAACGAAACAAACAAAAAAAGATTGGTTTGGTTCTGTTCGTTTTGTTAATGGTGGTGCCAGAAATGTCTCCTACCTGGTGCTGGTCCTGGAGGTCCAGGCTTCCTGGCTGTAGGGAGGGGCACCCATAAAAAAAAAATCTGACCAGCCCGCACTACAGCTGTAGCATGGGCCACATGGTCAGCAGGAAAAATAAAATAAAATAAAATAATAAAATAAAATAAAATAAAATAAAATAAAATAAAATAAAGATTAAAGAATAAAGAATAAAGAGGAGTGCCAACCCAGCTCTAGGGGTGGCTGGGTTGGTGCTGTGAAATAAAGAAAAAAATATAAAATATAAAACCAGTGCCGACCTGGCTGCAGGGGCCGTGCGGTTGGTGCTTGAAAAAAAATATAACCCAATCCAGTGCACGGCCCGATACCAGCCCATGAGCACTGGGCTCAGCCCACAGCCAGCAAAAGAGGAAAAAACGCTGACCAGCCCCAGGCCACATGGTTGACAGTAAAATAAAATTAAAATTAAAATTAAAATAACTTTTAAAAAATTAAAAAAGGAGTACTAACCTAGCCTCAGGGGTGGCTTGGTTGGTGCCCTAAAATAAAGAAAAAATATAAAAAATAAAACAAGCGCTGACCCGGTCCCATGGGGCGTGCAGTTGGTGCTTGAATAATAATAATAATAATAATAATAATAATAATAATAATAATAATAATAATAATAATAATAATAAAGGAGTGCCGACCTGGCCCCAGGGGCAGCACAGTTGGCGTTAAAAAAAAAGAGAGATGCTGGCCCCAAGCTAGTGCCTCAAAAAGCCCCTGCCACAGGGGCCAGGAACGGCCCACCGCCACTGCCACCCAGTAAGGATGATTGAAGATGAGGAGGAGGAGGAGGAGAATGCCAGTCCAGTTTGTGAGTTGATGTCAACGTCTGTTGTTTTTTTAATTTTTTTTAATGTTTTTTCCTGCCTTTGTGCTGTCAAATGGATTAAATTGCGCAAAGGAGGAAAAAACGTATAATGAATCAATGAACCAATGAAATGAATTTTTCAAATAATAATTAAAAACAAAATGAACCGAACCAAACCCTAAAACGAACCGAACCAAAATGAATCACCTTTTTTTCCGTTCGTGCCCATCTCTAATCACAATCAAACCTAAAACATGTCCCAGAAGAAATCAACAGCAGAACCATCAGTTATATCTGAGTGTGCCTCAAAAGAGATCAACAATCAAGAGGTCATACAGAGAAGTGGCTGGTAGTCTGACTGGAGGACAGGAAGATTGAGGGTGTCTACTGTACTCACAAGATACCAGATGTTCTTTGATGTGTTTCTTCACCACCATAAATTAGTGAACATACTGTAAGTATAGTTTGGACTTCATTCACTTGCTTACTATAATGATCCAGCACATGACAGATTTTGCTTCCCAGTGAATGGTTTGCATAGATTTCACATAATTGTTTTGGTGAATGGTGCCTATTGCTGTTAAATAGCTGTATCTGCAGGTTTTACATTTGTTGTTCTCCAAGCTTTACTCCATCATGGCTGTTGTGTCATGACAGTCTGAGCACCAGCAGATTATTTACATATCCTTTAATGGGACGATTATTATATGGAATGAAATTACTATTTCTCCTATTCTGTGTGATGATGATGGGATCATAAAGAAACTCTTATGTTAATCAGACATGAAAATAGCTGTGAAATAAATGGCTGCTTTGATTTATTGTTTTGATTAATAAAAAGTAATTAAGTTAACAATAAATGAGCATTCCTAATGAATCTAAGAAACTAGAATGAAATGCATATAAAAGACTGAATTAATGTAGATAGTAACTGTTAGGCACAGAGAGAATGCAGCTCAAGGAAACATCTTGAAATCAGAATTACTGCATGTAGTAAATACATGACTGTTTTTAGTTTCCACAATTAAAAAGACTTTGCTGCTTTGATCCACAGAAGGTAGGCACTGACAATGCGATGCAACTCCATCTGTTTTTACCTCTGCCTAATTTTTGAAGGCAAGCATGCAGATTTATATTTCAATACGCTTGTATTTATGTCCATGGGGCCATCAGAGGAATGGTTGCTATGCTATGAGCATGGTGTTTTTGTTCTCCATGAATACTAAGAGAGCCTGTCCTCAGAAAACTCAGGAGGTGCTCATCATGACGATGGCTTTTCCAAATCATTGGTAAAGTAAACTAATGTTCAGATAGCATGTACAGAATATGGCTGTGGAGTGACCCTTAAAGAGGAAATGCAATCAATTTTCAAAGGGACACCTCTGACCTTTTCCGGAGTCATAAAAGCATCCTTGCCTGACAAAAGGAAAGTTCAGTCAGATGAAGGCCTTCCATTAAAAGCAAACTGTACTTCTTTTTTTATTTTTGTTCATGTAGCAGGAAGGGTCATTTGTAAGCACTGCTTGCATAAAGCCATCCCAAGAATATATTAATGCGAGTGGAAGGTAACATGCATCCATGGAGACTCACATAACCTTGCACTGTTCAGTTTGCATGCTCATCTGCCTCTTTTGTGTTGGTGACTGAAGTGGTCAAATGGAACCAAGAACTCTTGGAATGTCAAGTTTCTTCCACCAGGGACCAGCTGTAGTTCTGCTGCAGCAGATATGGGTGACAGAAATGTACAGGGAAGTAAGTGGCTTTGAAAATAAGAAAGCAAGCAAGCCAATCTGTAATTGTCTCTCTTATATTAGGAAAACCTCAAGGTCTAGTATAGAGATGGGCACGACTCAAAAAAATAATTTTTCGTTTGTCGTTTGTCGTTTAGGGGTCCATTTCGGTTCATTTTTGTTTTTTGGGGGGGTTTGCACATTTTTTGTTTTCGTTTTCGTTATGAAACGAAATAAAAAAACAAAAACAAAAATGAAAATTTTTCGTTTCATTAGCATTCTTTTCAATGCAATGTGTCTGCCGTAACGAAAATGAAAAACACGTCAAAATTTTTCGTTTTGTTTCCGTTGCCATTTTGCTTCTGAAACATTTTTCATTTTCATTTTTGTTATGAAACAAAATGAAAAAACAAAAACAAAAACAAAAATTTCACTGAGTCGTGCCCATCTCTAGTCTAGTACTGTACATTAAGGAAATACTGTACGTTGAGCTGTTTAGTAGTGTCAGGAAGGGAGACGAATGGAAACTATAAATGAAACATCAGAATTAAATTTTACTGATTACAGAAAGGTGGCAGAATTATAGATGAAACGTCAATATTCTGCACTACAAGCCCTAGATTCTCACAGCTGGTGATATATGCACATTGCTGGTAGTAGGATCCTGGGAATTGCACTGGTTTCCCATCTCTGGATGAAACAGCTGACTAGGCTTGAATGAAGGCATTATTTCTCAGTGAAGCTCTGTAGAACAGCTTTGGAGGCAAGCTCTGTAGTGAGGAGTGGGAGAATGGAGGAACTGGGCGTGGGATATGTCAGACAGGGCGATGTTTGGGCACTGGCACCAAAGGAACCCTGCAAGACTCCATCATCTGTCTGACTGATTAATATTCATTTGTATACCACCTTTCTCCCAATTAAGGGACTCTTATCCAGCCATTCTCCTGTAACATCAGATAGGTTGGCACATTCATGCACTATCAGGTTCTGAATGGTTGATGCTGTTCCTTTCACTGACTTGGCAAGTAGCAACAGCACCCTCAACCTAGAAGGCTATCACCAAGGCTCTTTAAGCTGTTTGAGTTGGCCTTGTGACACTATTACCTACAGGAGGTGCAACTAACCTTTCCTATATTCTTCCCCTAAAACCCCAACACCAATGCAGCTCCGTCATGGGAGAAGACAGAGGAAGTTTTAGTGTCTCTGCTGTTTTGGGGCAGATGTGTTACCTATAAGAGAATGGATTGCACAATTATGTCTGGACAAGTAAGGTGTTTTGATGCCCCTCCTTACAATGGATTTTGGGACATGTATATTGCAAATGCAAGTAGATAAATTGGTACTGTTTTAAAAAGCGGGAAGATAAACAGTGTTCCATGTGCAGAAATGCTTTCGGCCATGCTGGCCACATGGTCACAGACCTGCACAACACTGGCTCCCTGGCTTAGAAACAGAGATGAGCACCGCCCCTAGAGTTGCACATAACTAGCATGCATGTGCGGGGGGGGGGACTTTTACCTTTTACATTGCCTGATATGATTTTCTATGCAATAATCTATCCAGTTGATTTAGAGGAAATAAACTAAGGATTATTTAAAGCACTCAAAGCAACAACTGAACGTGCATATTCATAATGTTGTAAGATGCCTCTTCTAATTTCCTGTTCTTGAACATGTCTTAAATGTTCTAGGTTGTATATTGTTTCTCATTATTGTAAGCTGCCTTGGGTCCCTTTCCAAGGAGAAAGGTGGGGTAATAATAATAATAATAATAATAATAATAATAATAATAATAATAATA
>JAHTLZ010000007.1:6358854-6371458 GCA_023846285.1 Phrynocephalus versicolor | reverse complement strand
ATAATAATAATAATAATAATAATAATAATAATAATAATAATAATAATTCAAGCCCACATGTCATCAAGAGCTTCATTTAACTGTCCAAAGTACTGCTACATTTTTGAAGCTTTACAATCAGAAATCTGGAATGAGAGGGGGGGGGGGAAAGAAGCCTGTTCTGATGTTTCCTTTGCTATGGTGTTAGTTCTTTTGAATTCAAATAGACGTAATTTGTGACAAGTTACAATTACCAGGTCCTTCCCTTTCTGCACATAGCTCTTTACAATTTCTGTCTATAACACAGCAATAAATACCTCTTGTCAGAGGAGGAGATAACACTTAATTTGACACATCCCCCCAGCCTTATTCCAGAAGGCTTTCATTCTTGTTTAGTAGATTGGAAAGGTTTGTGTGTGTGTGTGTGTGTGTGTGTGTGTGTAGTGCTAAGGAGAACAGATAGGCTGGGGAACTTGATCTCTAGCCTTGATGGGACAAGACACAAATCGTGACTTAGCATCTGCAGGGGGATGAATCCTGCCATTGGCCCCTATATGTGTCCCCAAGTGCTCATTGGAACATATGAGAGGAACATTAGTCACAGTGGTTCTGCATATGCACTGTCCTCTGCATTTTTGCAGAGCAAACTATGATTGCTATTCCCTGGCTGCAAGCTACAATGTGCAAATATGGGATTTTATCTCCCCTCCCATGCTTATTACAGCTGCCTTTGTTTTAATCTGTTGCACTATTGAATATATATATTTCAGCCATTATGGCATAAGGTTAAAATATGCTTACCTTAATGTTTTTCAGAAGAAGAAGAATACATATCTTTTAGATTTATAAATACTTCTGTTCCATGGTGCACAACTCCCATTAAGTCAGTTTCTGAAATTTTCTGCAAGCCTCTTTACATCTTCTATCTTTGCATTCAGTGATTGTATTTGGAACCCTTGTGCCATATCCAGAGGAAACTATTGTAGTTTAAATACAATATTTCTGGAAATGAAGGATTGGCCACCATCATACTGTTGTCCAGGAGACAGCCCAGTGTAGTTGCAATGCTTTCCTAATCTTTGGGAAGGGCTTCTCCACTCCTTCCATATTTGCTACCTAAAGCACTGTCTAATGGCTAAACAGAAAGGTGAAGCCACAAATAACATACTTAGTGATGTGCCTAGAGGTACACCTAGAAGTAGCAAGAACAACAGCACTCTCCCTGCACTACTTCACAAGAGAATATGCTAGTGCTATATGGTACAATTCAGTATATGCCAGACAAGTGGATGTAGTACTCAATGAATCATGCAAGATTATTACTGGCTAGCTGAAACCCACTCCCATTGGGGAAAAGTTTATTATTTGGCTGGTATTGCTCCTTCAGAAGAAAATTAAGAGAACTGTTAGGAAACTATGAACAAAAGAAGGTAATGCAGCCCTGAACTCAGCTACTTTGTGGACCCCAGTCCACTAAATGATGTCTAAAATTGATAAGATGTTTTCTGCAAACATCTCAAGCTCTAAATACTAAACCACAAGATGCCAGACTAAACCTATGGAGAACAACATCCCTTGCCAGATGGGTGCTGGGCCCGTTTGATGGGCCACCCATACCAAATTTCCAGGTGTAGTTCCCCCCCAAACACCATCCGTCTTTCCCCAACGGGGAATCAGTGAATGACATGATCCCGCACGAACATATGTTCTTATGTTCTTAATGTTCTTATGAACTCAGCCCTGTGCACTACACATCATTTGATTATGCCATCAAAATGGTGCTGCGAGCTGGCATTGGTGCGGAGATGGGACAGTGCAATATTAAATCGGCTTTCCGACTTTTACCCATGTTCCAGGGGGATTTGGATTTTCTAGGATTCTCATTCGATGGCAAATTTTACTTGGATAGAGTGCTCCCTTTTGGATGCTCTATCTCTTGTGCCATTTTTAAAAGTTTCAGTTCCTTCTTAGAATGGGTAGTTAAATTCAGGACGGGAAGCTCTCAAGCATTACACTGTTTAGATGACTTCCTCTTTTCTGGGAGGGCTGGTAAGGGCCACTGCTTAAGAATTATAACCACCTTTCAGGAGATTGCAGCAGAGCTAGTGGTCCCCCTGGCTGTGGAAAAAACTAAGGGCCCTACCACAGTGTAAACATGCTCAGGCATAGAGCTTGACACTGCTCACCAATGCAATTGCTTACCCAAAGACAAGATTGTTGAATTAAGGGAATTTGATATTTCTGTTATCTAAGCACAAGGTCACCCTGCGCAAATTGAAAGTTGTGATTGGTCATCTTAATTTCACTGCAGAGTCATAGCCCCAGGCAGGGCATTTCTCAATGTCTGTGTTTTGCTACTGTGGGTCTAACCAACCGCCACCACAGGAGGCGGATGTCCGCAGCAATGTGTGAGGACTAGAGATTTGACAGGTTATAGCCAGCTACAGCAGACCAACTTGTACAATTCGCTGTTCACCTCCATTTCAAAGGGCTGGCACAAAAAACCATCCAGGGAAAGATGTCTGCACTGACTTATTATGCCTGAGCTCAGGGTTTCAGGCTCCTGAGGAATGACTTTAGGATCCCCAAAATGATCAAGGACTGGGAGAAGGAGAAGGGCCAGCCCCTAGATAACAGGACTCCCTTTACACCCAATAAACTGCTCGGGCCATTATGAGGCCACCCTCTTCCAGGCAGCAACATTTACTGCCTTTTTTGTGGCCCTTAGAATCAGTGAGGTGTTAGCCATGCTAAAACTGACATGTCTGGAGCTGCCTTGCAAAGGGCTGACCTAGTTTTCTGTCCTGGGGTGGTCATTCTAAGATTGTGCAGGTCAAAAACTGCCCAATGGGCCAGGGGGCAGGACATTCACCTTGGCCAATGTGGCATCATCCCAATATGCCCTGTCGGGACCCTTCGTGTTTACCTTGGGCTACAGGGCAAGGTCCAAGGTCATTTATTCCAGTACAAGGATGGTACTCCACTCATGCGTTACCAATTTTGGAAGGTGACATTCTTAGCCCTCAACAGGGTGGGGATTCGTGGGTGGCACTTTGGGACTCACTCCTTTCAGATAGGGGCCACATTTACGGCAGCAGCCTTGGGTTATGATCCTACAGGCATCCAGAGGATTGGGCACTGGAAATCCCAGAGGTTCAAGATTTATGTTCAGCCCTTGCCAGATCATTAGATCTGGTCCAGTTTTCGCTATTTTGTCTTTGCAGGGGTTGTCCCTATGGTCTGAGCCAACATTGTTATTTGTGGACACAGTTCCATTTATTGGGCAGCCGTCTATGCTGCAAACTCCTTTTGGGGCTGAGATCTTGGCCTGGACACGTGTGCCAACATTGTATGGAGGGGCAGGTGAGGTATGCTTTGCAGTGGCTTAAATACCTGTGCATACTGATTTGTGGTGGTTGGGCCCCCAGACGTCTTGGTGATCCACGTAGGTGGCAATTATTTGTCTCAAACACCAGGTAAGAAGTTGATCCTCCAAATCAAGGAGGATTTAACAAAGTTCTTTGTTGCTTTCCCTAGGATGTGTTTAGTTTGGTCTGTGTTGGTTCCATGTTTAGCGTGGAGATCAGCCAATGACCCTAGATGAGTAGACAAGACCCGTAGGGGTGTCAACAAGGAGATTGCTAGGTTTTTGAGGGGGTTAGTGATATGCCACCCCAATATTACTGTAAGGAGACCTGACCTATACCACAGGGACCCCATCCACCAGTCCAACAGGGGATTAGCTAGGAGACCTGCAAGGGGGGCTGGAGGCCAAGTGGCTCAGCCATTTGGGGTGAAGGTGCACTTTGGCCTCTTCCCGTGGTGGGTAGTCATGGCCTTTGTAAGTCACCCTAGGGTGCCATTCAACCCTCAGGTAATTTAAACACCTTGGTTAGGATTAGGATTAATACAGTTATCGAGTTAATAACAGGCCCAACTGAAGGGTGTTTTTGGTCTAGTAGATTCACTCAAGTTCAAAGGATGCTGAACTTTGGAGGAGTGAAACTCACTGAATATGCATTGGATGGATGGCATACCTCCTTCCACTACGGGTTCAGGTACCCTTGTCAGTTATTTGAGTTAAATATTGTCATTATTCAATAAAGTTGTGGCCCTATTTTCCCAACATTAAGTTGTTTCACCTCATTATTTCTGGGCTGGGTGGGCAATGAACCTTATTGTTATCTTTTCTTCTTCTTCCACCACCTTCCAAGGGTTATTCATAATTATTCTTAGTACAGTTGTTGATGGGTGGGTTGTGTGATTATCACTTTCCTCACCCCCAATCTCTGTCTTGGAGAGGAGATGCTGATGCCTTCTCTCTTGTTTTCCGTTCAGCATGGATGCAGCCTGCTGTCTTCACAGTTGCTTTCTCCTTATTTGATCTGTGGTGGGGAATACCTGCCACTTCTACATGGAGGAAGCAGATGGCTTCCCAAGTGACTAGAAAAAAAAGAGCAGCAGAAGCAATCAAAGTACAGTACTAGAAGAACCAACAATTCTATTACCAAAATACGAGAATGCGTGGTAAGCCATTTTAGAGCACTTAACCTTGGAAACCCTACAAAGGACTGCTATAAGTCATAATTGACTGGATTGCACACATGGATGACAATGAGAATACATATAAAGTACAGTTATAACACATTGCTGTACCCAGTGTGGTGGAGTGGGCAAAATAATAGATTAAGTGCCAGGAGATCTTGGTTCAAATCCCTCCTTGGCCATGAAAGCTCCCTGAGGAGTGGCACTGGTAAAACCCGTTCTTAAACATCTCATCTTGGAAGTCCCATGTCACTATAAGCATACAAGTTGTCTCCTAAAGACATACTGCTAAACTAATTACCTAGATGCTAGCTTAATAGACATGGTAATATCAGAGTGGTAGGTGATCATCATCGTTTTAGAACTGCAGAGCTGGATGGGACCCAATGGATCATTGTGACCAGCCTCTGTAGAGGAGGCACAATGGGGAATTGAACTCCCAATGTCTGGCTGTGCAGCCAGATAGTTAAACCATTTTAGTATCAAGTACAGTCCTGAATAGTTTTTTTTCAGAAGTAAGCCCCATTCAGTAAACCTTCTGCACAAGCAAGTAAGAACAGGCACTCCAAACTGCCTTCTGATTCCTTTGGCTGAGACATTAGGGATCAGACTATGCAAGAAGGAGCTTAAAGGGAAACTAATTGTTTATACAAAACATTATAACATCTTACCATACATTGTTAAAAAGAGAGAGAGAGGTCTCAATTACTGCATCCTGGAAATGTATTGCCTGCATTATTAAATTGTAAATCACCTGGAGAGTGCTTTAGGCACCATGGGGTGGTATATAAGCTGCAAACTTTGATGCTATTCATCCTGTGGGGAGACTCTGGTGGGAAAATTGACCCCACTACTTTCAGTTCCTCAATATGAATATACACATATTGGATAAAATATGGCCACAAAACTTAAAAATCATGGAAAAACTTTCAGTATAATTACTTGCAATTGGGAAAATCCATTACAAATCCACATGTTGCTCATTTGTCGAAAGGAACTAATGTATTGTCTATCTACAAAAAGAAAAGAAAAGAAACAAACAAGTAAGATAGTGGTTAATAGATATCCCCAAGTTCTCAATGAAAATGAGATTGCTTCAATAAAAAGGATTCTTTTGGACCTTCTTCCAAGTCTGTGGTCAGTGGTTCAGAATGGGTTCCCAACACCAGGGACATCTTTTGTGTCCCCACTAACCTGTGGACCATAAACACTTCCTGGGTCACTTCTATCAGTCTAGTATTGAACTCCTTACCATCACCACCACCCAAGCACATATATTGTATTTTAAGAAAAGACTCATGCAATTAAAGTAAATTACTAATGTAATACTCATCTAATTAAAGTAAATTAGTCATTTAAAGTAAATCCTAAATCCAGAACATAATGCTTCTTTAATTCAATGAACAATTTGATATTCCACAGGAAAGAGATCCATCCATGTACAACTTTGTTGTGTAAACCCATTATTGGTTCCTTCTCACTTTAACAGAACTTTCTACATCTTTAAAATTATCAGGATAAGGGCCTTAAAACATTTGCTGAAATATTTGTGTGTGTGTGTGTTTTAAAAAAGATTTTATATGCCTTTATCTTCTGGAATACTTGAGCACGAAATGTGTTCTGTAATGGATGTTATTATTAAATCTGTGACAGACAGAACAAAGAACTCTTAAACTGAGTGTACTTCAAATAGGTAGGAAATGAAGAAATAAATGTTTTCCCCCTTTTTCTTTCTTTCCTTTTAACTCCTGAGCAAAAGTATTTCCATTTTCCTTGGAAATAATTATGTCTACAGTTTTTTCTCTTCATTTGATTTCATACAGACACACAATTTTAACTTAATATTCTCTTCACACTGACCTTCTTAGTAACGTAAAGACACATCTTTATTGTGCTTGCCACGGGAATGGCTGAAACATTTAAATTTAGAAGCAATGCTATTTCCCAAGATTTTTTGAACTCACTGTTTCTCTGTGTGAACTAGAATGCTGTACAAACTAAAAAGCCCAATTCTATATAATCTCAATTAGTTGGCAAAAAGTACAAGCAGTAGCTCACTCTGAGATTAACAAGTAGCCTTCCTCATTGTAACATGACTACTAGGTGAGTGGTGTAGTCATGCAGGACTGGGACCTGTTATATTCAGGTTCAAGATTCTTCTAAGCCATGAACCTCAAGGGGGCAGTCTTGGGACGTCACTCTATTACCGTGACCTCCCTCACAAAGTTGATGTGAAAATAAGGTGAAGAGAAAGAAGGCCATGCATTTACTATCATTTATTTATTTAATTAATTAAAAGACAGTTTTAAAAACAATAAGCATGCAGATTTATAACACTTAAACCAATATAATATTAAACAGGGTAAATAAAATTAATATAAAAATACATTTAAAAGCAGCAATTCATGTCCTCTCAACTACATTAAAGAGAAAGTCTTCAACTGCTTGTTGAAGGATAGGAAATGTAGGCCAGCCTGGCTTCCCATGGAAAGGAGTTCCAGAGTCATACAGCAGCGACAGAGAAGACCGTCTCTGATGCCCCCACCAAATGCAACTGTGAAGGTGGTGGGACTCAGAAAAAGACCTCCCCCTAATCTTAATATTCAGGTAGGTTTACTATATAAAGAGAAACAATCCTTGAAACAGCTTGGACCCAAACTATTTTAGGGCTTTATAGGTTAAGACCAGCACTTTGAATTGGAGCTTCTATAACAGTGGGGTTGTGTGATAAGCCCCACTTAACAATCTGGCTGCAGTGTTTTGGACCCACCTTTACAGCAGCATGTGGTGAAGACATCAGAGAGGGCCTTCTCTGTCACTTTTCAAAGGTAAACCCACATGGAATGTGTTATAATAATCCAGCTGGGATGTAACTAAGGCAAGTTTTACAGTGGTATTAGTTTTAACTGTATCAACACACTCTTGTGATGCAGTGGTTAAATGCCTGTACTGCAGGTAAAACGGTGCTCATGACCTGGGATTCAATCGCAGGTAGCAGGCTCATGTTTGACTCGGCCTTCCATCCTTCCAAGGTTGGTACAATGAGTACCTAGCTTGATGGGGGGGGGACTACTTGAAGTGGTATGGAGCGGTATATAAGCAGAACACTTTGCTTTGCTTTGCTTTAGCCACTGACGAATGTGCAGAAAGATGGGGTTGAAATTCAATTGAAAAACAAATTGAATTGCTCTATACTAGAGATGGGCACAAAATGGAAATATAGCATCTCATTTTGTTTCTTTAGTAGTTTTATTTTGTTTTTTACTAATGAATTTTTAAAATGAAATGAAACAGTATGATCCCATGGGTCTTAGAGGCACCAAAATGGCAAGAGAGCTTCTTTGGGCTCTTCCCTGTAAGCTCCCCAAATCTGGAGAGGTTTGGAGTTCAGTGGGGTTAATTATTAAACTCCAAAGGTGGTCCCCCTAGGAAAAATCATTTCTTAATGAGTTGGAAGCCAGTAATTGCTTGCCCACGTGGGGGGATTATTGGCTTCGTTCCAAACTTGAGAAAGCTCCCCTGCCATTTTGGTTCCTCTAGGACAATGGTGTCCAAATTTCAGCCCTCCAGATATTTTGGACCACAACTCCCAGAATTCCAATCCTGTATTGCCAGTGACAAAGGACTGTGGGAGTTGAACTCACTATATGCTGATAGAACTCACTATATGCTCTCAGACCATTGGTACATCCATTCTAATCCAATGTTTTCAACTCTGAGAGGCAGCAGCTCTCCTATGATTCAGGCAGGATTCTTTTCTGTTCTTAACTGGAGATTGCTGGTATTTCCCACTGGCCTGCTATCCGAGAATGAAATGGATCATGGGTCTGCTCTACTGCATGTGAAACCCATCTGAATTAACTTGGCATCCAAACATTTATTGAAAGCATATCTGGCTTAACCTAAACCATAAAATACTTTATTCAATTTCAACACTAGGTTTGGATTCTGTAAGTTCTGAACACAAGCAAGATTGATTATGTCCATTGGGTTATGCCCCTCTGTGCCCATGGCCTAGTACCAGCACTCATGCCTGAAAACATGCATTTCTAGAGTTCTAAAATACTTAAGAGGGGATTGGAAAAATGCAACCCTGATACTTTACATTTTGCTTAACAAAATGAGCTTTGAACAGCAGTATATCAAATGGTACTGCAAAACAATCTGTTAACTGTCCATCCAAGCCATCAGAGAAAGCAAGATCAATGAAAAATAACATTGCTGCACTCCTATCAAGATAATACTTGTACATGGACATAAGCAAATGGTGAGGCAATAGAACAATGAAGGGGGGGAAATCTTAAACCATGACATTCTTAGAATACTCTAATGCCAGCATAGCAGATTCGTACCTCACAAAATTTATTCACTACGAATTGGAGCTCCTGACAGTTTGCTCCCTAAGCAGTCTAGGCTCCTAGTGGTCTACTGGGTTAGCAAATGCAATGTGAATTCCCAAAGGAATTTCAAAAGATGTATTTCATAAGTTGCATTTGCTGACAGTTGTATGGAAATGGAAACAAATGAGAGAAATATAAATATAGGGAAGCAATAGCAAGACATAGTCACACATATGCACATCAGATACCAAATATACAGATACCAGATAAAGAGCACTGGGCACCAAACACACAGTAAAAGAGCAGGAAGCAACGGCACAGCAGTGAGCTTCATTTTCAAAAGCCAGCAGCACTTACAGTTATGGAAATCATGGGTTTTTCTTTGTAGATGTAAAGTGGTCCACTGTTGGCATGACTGGCTGAAAACAATATTCAATATTTTTTCCTTCTGAATATGCTAAAAGCCTAAGAAATGTATTTCTATTTTTTAATTTTTTATGAGATGCACCATTACAGGCTATACATGTGTGTGTGTGATTGTTTTTAATAGTTAAATAATTATAATTGAAATATATTTTATAGCTTAAGTATATGCCTGCTGCTTAAGTCCCATTTTAAAACATTTGTGCCTTACTGTTATACTGTAGCTGTAAGCTATTCTAAGATATTGTAACATGCTTGTCACTTACCAAAAATGACATGTTTTAATAACTGTGGGTTTTATTAGCAATGTTGATTAATAAAACCTGTAGAAAAAGACGGGCTGATGTTGCCTGGAACCATTCCAACAATGAAGCAATGTATACCTTGATAGTGAGATGAACTTTGATCTGATTGCTATGACTATCTGGTTCACACTAGAATTAACCCTTTCAGGAATAAATGCCAACTGTGATGGACAGCTACAAGCTCCAAATACCAAAGATTGTAAAAAGATTTTATACTTTGTGTGAGTATCATATATTTGATCCTGCCAACAAAGTACAAGGAGCCATATGAAGTCTGTCTAACATTACAAGATCAACAAAAGTGTCCAAATCAACAATATATGACAGAAACACAGTCCAATATTTCCATTGTAGGGAGGGAATATTGCCAGGAAATGTCTATAGGACTGATGTTGGCAATGGAAAGAGAGTGGGCGTGAACTATGAAATTTTGCAAAGTTTAAGCACTGTTGTCATGAAAAAGTGGAAAAGACTGATGCCTGAAATTGATTAGAGCAGTAGCAATCTCTGACATTTATTATTAATTGCAACTGCTGATTATATGTGACAAGATGCTAGTTTGCTGGGTAAATAAAAGTAGCCTGCATGAGAAATTTGTCTCCAGATATCTAAAGAATCTGTGTAATATGTAAGAAGTTTAGTATGTGGTTCATTCTGGCTTGAATCCAAGATCTTGATAAACTGAATAGAAAGATGTTTATTAAAAGTACTTTCTAATTTTTGCCTTAACTGGACAAAAATTAGAGAAACACTTGTGAATTGAAACAATGAAAGTTTCTCATATTTAACAGTCATAGAATCATAGAGTTGGAAGACACTTCAAAGACCATCTAGTCCCACCCCCTGCCATGCAGGAGCCCTCATAAAAGTAATCCTGACAGATGGCCATCCAGCCTCTGCTTGTAAGACATGTTCAAGTATTGAGAACAGGGAATTGAGGGACATCTTACAGCATTAAAAGACTACATTATATTAAAGCTACAAGAGAACATGAGCAGTTAAAAGAGTAAAATTCCATGTAAAGTTATGAGTGATGGAAACTAACATTGAAAACATAGTGTCAATGCAATCACACAAAGTTATAAGTGCTTATAAACACAAAGTCTATGTGATCCTATAGATTCATATGAAAGACACATAATAGGTAGTTCATCATTCATGGAATGCTTGCCTGAAGAGAAAGGTCTTTGCCTGTTTCCAGAAAGACATCAGAGAAATGGAATCACTTTTCCTGTAATTTAAAACTCTTGCTCTAACTCCTAGTCTCTGAAGCCATGGAAAACGATCCTGTCGCCTCTTTGATATGACATATGTTCATGGCTATCATTTCCCCTCTCAGCCTTCTTTTTGTAAAGCTAAACATTCCCATGCTGAAGAGAAGCCATTTATGATCACTCATTGTGTATGATCAATCAATCAATTAAAAATCCACCTAAAAGTAGCAATATCCACATTCTACTAACATTTTTGCAAGTGTACCATGAAGAAGAACCCTATCAAAGGCCTTATTGAAATCTAGATCAGCATATCCACAGCACTCCCCTCATCCATCAGGACTATAACTCTATCCAAGAAAGAAATCAAATTAGTCTGGCATGACTTGTTTTTAAGAAACATGTGTTGACTTCTCATAATGACAATATTGTTTGTTACATAATTACAGACTGTCTGCTTAACAATCTGCTCTAGGATCTTTCCAGAAATTGAAGTCAAGCTGAGAAGGCAGTAATTATTTGGGTCATATTTTTCCCCTTCTTGAAATAGGGACTCTCCCTGTTCTCCAGGACTTCTTAAAGGTTATTGTCAATGGTTCTAAAATTTCGTCTGCAGTTCTTTTAATATCCTTGGATGTAATTAATCTGTCCCAGGAGACTTACATTCATTTAATGTTTCCAGGTGTTCCTGTACTACCTCCCTATCTATTCTATGTTGCAATTCCTGTCTTACCTCATCTATGCTTTGTCCCAATGGAACTCTTTTTTTCCTTTTGTGGAGAAAACTGAGGCAAAGAAGGTGTTCAGTAGTTCTGCCTTGTCCCTGTCTCCTGTTAGTAACTGGTTATCTTTGCAACGCAGAGAGCCTATCATTTCTTTATTTTTCCCTTCACTGTGGACATAAATAAAGAAACCCTTTTTACTATTGTTAATCTCTCAGGCAACTTGAAATTCATTCTGTGCTTTAGTTGTTGTTGTTTTTTACACACACACACCCAATATATTAGCTATTTTCTTACATTCCTCTTTGGTGCATTCCCCATTTTTCCATTTCCTGTACTTGTTTTTAATATATATACTTAGCTGAGTTGAAAGTTCTTTAGTCAACCACTGAGGTTTCTTTTGACATCTCCCATTTTTTTCTTGTTGGAACAGTTTTAGATTGTGCCTTTAATATGTCCGTTTTCGGGAACTCCCTTCCATATTGGACTCCCTTCTCTTTCAGTGTTTTGGTCCATGGAATCATGGCTAATAATTCCCTAAGATAACAAAAATTGGCTTTCTTAAAGTCCAGGATGTTTGTCTGGTTATACTTAGCTTTCCCTTGCCACTGTATAACAAATTCCAAAAGAGCATGGTCACTTTTACCTCAAGATCCCACCACTTCGACCTCATTGACAAGGTCCTCCCTTTTGCTGTCTCCTTCTACTGTAGGTGCTGTTGAATGTGCCAGACTTTCTGTCTTTTCTCTTGCCCATGCTGCACATTTATGACTGTCAATCCAATACATCTACTCTGGTCAGCTGAGCTAACATGTCTTGTAAACCCATTTAAGTATGGTTCATCCTGAGGTCTTTGCTTTCTATAAATAGCAGTACCAAAACTCTAGTGTAATAAATGTACTCATGAAGAAGTGAGTTCAATTTGGAAGCTATTATGTGCCTTTTATTATACAGCCTGATGCAAGTAATCTCTCTTTGGCTCTTGAATTTTCCATTTTTGTAAGTCTTTAATATATGCAACCTTTTTATTTCTTCTTCTTCTTCTTCTTCTTCTTCTTCTTCTTCTTCTTCTTCTT
>JAHTLZ010000007.1:6348104-6358844 GCA_023846285.1 Phrynocephalus versicolor | reverse complement strand
TTCTTCTTCTTCTTCTTCTTCTTCTTCTTCTTCTTCTTCTTCTTCTTCTTCTTCTTCTTCTTCTTCTTCTTCTTCTTCTTCTTCTTCTTCTTCTTCTTCTTCCTCTCCCTCTCTCTGTCTCTGTCTCTCTCCTTCCTGCCCCCCCCCCCCCTCGGCTATCGCAAAATATTGCATTTTTCTTCTCTTTCCTGGCTTGCAGTTCCAAAACCACTATAATACTAATCCAGCTGGTATTCTCTGACCATCAATTTATTGACTTTTTTGCTGATCTTACTTTTCTGTCTTTCCAGACAAACTATCTCTGCCTTACAAATGACAGATGGAATTCTTATTGTCAAAACAACAGTAGAAGATTGTGTTTCAGCATAGGATACTTTTTCTTTCTGATTGGCTTGCTAAACTCATAGTTCTGTTCTTTGTTCAGAAATTTCACACTGTAGTTTCTTCCAATAACAGTTGTACTCTTGTAAAACGCTGGAGAAGTCAAGCTGAGTGGGGACACCCGAAGCGTTGTGGGTGGTGAGGGTGGTAGAG
Organism: Phrynocephalus versicolor; assembly: GCA_023846285.1. Taxonomy (NCBI): domain Eukaryota; kingdom Metazoa; phylum Chordata; class Lepidosauria; order Squamata; family Agamidae; genus Phrynocephalus; species Phrynocephalus versicolor. Next base: position 6,358,310 of record JAHTLZ010000007.1, on the reverse strand, counting down.
CTGGACATACACATCCTTGCGCTGCTCACCACCCGTCAGGCTCACATTGTTGGCGACCAACTCAATCTTCATCTTCTCCTTGGTAATTACTGGGGCCATAAATTTGGGAGGACAGCCAGAGGCTGCAGCAGCATAATGGGACAGAGCGAATCTCACTAAGAAGCTGGGAGCAAGAGGCAGCAGCATGATGGGACAGAGGGAACTCTCACTGAGAAACTAGGAGGAAATCTTACATTCTCTAGCAACTGCAACCACAAGATCCAACAGAGAGAGAAGGCATCCAGGCCTCTCATCCCCTCCCCCTTCTTTCCACAGATCTATCTATCTATCAGTACTGGGGCCATAAAGTTGGGAACAACTCTGTCCTCCGGATTTATCTGCAGAACAACAGGCCAGACCAGGGGAATGCAGTGATGGATTGGCAATAGTCTACTGCAACTCCATCACTCTTGCTAGATGCCATGTTCCCCAGTTTCCTGGTTTTGAATGTATGTACTTAAAAGTAGGAGCCCGGGACAAAATAGGTTTATTGCCCTCCCCATGACACAACAATTTCTCTACCTTACCTTACTGAATTGATAACAGTGCTGATTTTGGGGTCCCCTCAGCTCATTGTTCTGGGGGACATTAACATCCATGCTGAGGCAGCTCTGTCAGGGGTGTCTGAAGAATTCATGGCCTCCATGTCAACAATGGGCCTGACCCAACTGGTATCAAACTCAACCTATCCTGCAGGTCACACCTTAGACTGCCCCGATATGGACAGTGGGGAAATTGAGGTAAAGGAACTTTCTGTAGTCCCCTTGTCCTGGACAGACCACTATATGGTGTGCTTTAGCCTTGCTGTAACTCACAGCCTGGCCAGTGGGGGAAGTCAGACAAAAGCAATATGTCACAGAAGGTTGAAGAATCCAGATGATTTTTAACTGCACTTGGGGAGTTCCCTACCTCTCTGATGGGTGATTCTATTGAATAGTTGGTTGAACTCTGGAATGGGGAAATGAGTAAAGCCATTAGCCGGAGAGCTCCTAAACATCTCCTTCCTCAAAATAGACCCAAATTGGCTTATTGGTTTACTAGTTAGCTGGCAAAATTGAAAGGGTGGCCCATAGAGCTGAAAAACATTGGCAGAAAACCAAGATGGAAACAGACAAAGAAAAAGTGAAAAGCCGTTATAAGGCTCACTCCAAGGCAGTGCAGGCAGCAAAGAAATCATTTTTCTCTATCACCATTGATTTGGCACAAAATCACCCAGGGAATCTTTTCAGAATAGACAAAAGTCTGCTACATGCTGACCCACAAGCAGACAACACAGACCACTTTGTATCTCACTGCAAAGAATGCTGCTAGAGTTATATTTTTTTATTTTTTTATTTTTAGATTTATATTCTGCCTGAGTTTCCCAAGGTTACTCAGGGTGGTAAACAATCATAACACAATTAAGACTGAAATCAAATATTCGATAGGTGAGGAAAGTATGGCCAGCCAGCTGTTTGTAGAACTACAATTCCCACAAGCCCTTTGTAATACTGTATACTAATGGTGAGGAATAGAGAAGGGCACAATTTTTAAAAAAAAAATGAATTGCCTTGGGGCTTCTTTAATAAGGTTTTAAAGTAAAAAACAAATTTGAAAATTTGTTTTCTTAGTGATATTTTATATTTTAATGTATTCAGTTGTGATGTTGTTTAATACCATTTCACTGGCAGGACTACATCCTCTAGAATTTTCAGGGCAGCATGTCCCATTGACATAGCACACACCCTGTTATTTAATTTGGGACTTTAAATGTATCCATTTAAAAACATGTTTCTAGCTTCTATTCTGGAGATTCTTTCGGGCAAACAAGTAAATAAAAAAAATCTAACTCTTTAAATATTCAGACTCTTCTCCTTAATATTCTTTCAGTTTGCACCAAGGTGAGAAATAAATCTCACCCATTCTGTCTCCAGTTCTAGTATGTTGGGTTTTCTGAGGTGGTGATGGCCTTTTCTCTCTCTTCACTCCTCATATTCAACAAATTACTTACAAGATAAAAATGTAACATTTTAAATAGAAATGTAAACTTTTATTTAAACTTTGTGAGTTTGCATGTGAATGTAGTGATATTATTTATTTATTTGTTTGTTTCTTTATTTGATTTATATCCTACCCATTTAGCCAAAGGGTAATAATGCTCAACTGTATATCTGAGACTTTATTTTGAAAGAATTATACTACTTTATATCAGAAGCAGTTGACTCTCATTTTAAGTGATTTTTGTTTTGTTTTTTGTTTTGTATTTTTGATAACACACATTTCATTTCTTTTTACTTGCCATAACAATTATTTTATAGTTCATTGATTACTTAGTACCCTCTTAGGAATATTTACTTTATTTTACAATATTCTAATTTTCTAAATACATTTAAAAAAAAAACAAAAGTTGTATGGAGTGCTCATTAAAATAAGGGATTAAATCACTCTTTTTGGAGCCAGATGCAACAGACAAGTGCTCTATAATCTGTCACAAACCCTGCAACTATATGCTTATTTTGATCATCAACACAAATATTGATCTCAGTTTACAGATGCTATGGAGGGGAAAGTGCTAAATGTATCAAAACTTAACTAAATCACATATAAAATGATTTAGCATTCTTACTGGTCTAATGGATTAGAGTTTTTTCATAATTTGCTCTATATCTCTAACTGTACATTCAAGTGGTGTAGAACTGCATATTCACTTAAGTTACGGGTGGGCAAAATGCTGACTGTAGACTCTGGTAGCTCCTCCTGGCTCCAATCCATCCAAGATTTCTCATGGCAATTTATGGCTTAAAAAGTCTAACTAAGAAGAATAAGTTGTTCAGGGAGTTACAGAACAAAATTATCTTCAAGTCTTCCCTCAGTAGACCACCTGTTACTGTTATGTTCTCCTCAGTGGTCTGGCACTTACTGTCTCAATAACTCACTGAAAAACCATTGGTAAGAGAAGAATAAAAGATTCAATTTACTCACACTTTTGAATAGATAAAATATGGCATATTGTCACATAAAAAAGCTTAACTGATTTAGAGCTTCATTCCTGATTAACTACACAACTGATTAACTATATAACTCTAATTTTCTACATAGTTAACTCTGACTGAAAAACAAGCAGAAAAGGACTATTGAGGGCAGAGAAAAATAAAATAGAACAAAATAAAAACCTCAAAAGGACAGAGGCTCAGTTAACCATGAATCAGCTACCTAGGATTGACCTGGGTCATGAGCACAGTTATGGCTGTGGTACAGCAATTTAACCTCATGGCCCAGTGGTTAAACTTTTGTACTGCGGCTGTAACTGTGCTCACTACATGGGGTTCAATTCCAAGTAGCTGACTCATGAATAACTCAGTCTACTATCCTTCTGAGGTCAGTAAAATTAGTACCCAGCTTGCTGAGGCAGGGGCAATATGTAGCCTACATAAATAAATTGTAAACCATCCAGAGAGTGTATCATAACTATTAACAATAGCAAGATACAGATTTAAAAAGATTTCAGATGGTGTGTGCAGGGAGCAGGAGGAAACCCCTATGCTGAACTGGCTATTGTATGCTGCTCACTCAAGCCATGTTCATACATCGGTTTCCATATATATTCAGACCATGTAGACCATCAAGTGGGACCATGAATATTAATTACTAAACAGTCAGTTCTCTATACCAGCAGCAGATCATAGACTTTTGCATGGGTACTGATGAATGCTCTACTAATGCAGTAGCAGGGAATGCACAATGGTTTCATGTTTAGCCAAAACCAGAAGGATTATGGTTCTAGAACTTAATACGTACAAAAGACTGAGGATGCAAATGGTGGGGATGCAACCCTCTTATGGCTTGCAAGATAGAAGGCAGACATTGAGCCTAGACCATTATGAGTAATGAGTTTATGAAGTTAGATCTATGTGTGTAGTAGGGGCTTTGGCTAATAGATATGTCTAATCAGCCTTCTGTTCTTGTTTTAAAATAGAACAGTTGGGGGCATTTGGTGCGAAAAAACCCCAATCATGCACACTGTTATAACTGCTGGTATATGGCAGGAAGGATATGAGATAGCATGAATGTCAGATGTCAAGTCCAATCCAATGAGATATTCTGAAAGCACTATTTGAACAATTTGTCTGAAATAACTCATGTTTGCCTTTTATTGGTTACAATAAACAAGCATAACAAGGGATGGAATGAGAAGCATTGAAATAGAAGAGGAAACTCTAGAGGTCACATAGCCATGAATTCCATTGGTGGCGGGAGAGCTTATCTGAGGGTCGTAGGCAGCTGTTTGTCCTGCAACCCCCTCTCACAGTCTTCCTGATCTGATCTGAGGGGAGATACAGATCGAGCTGGATTCAGTCACCAACACAAAAGAGGCAGATGAGCATGCAAACTGAACAGTGCAAAGTTATGTGAGTTTCCATGGGTGCATGTTACCTTCCACTCACATTAATATATTCTTGGGATGGCTTTATACAAGGAGTGCTTAGAAATATCAATCTAATATGTCTTCTTTATTTATTTGATTTATATCCCATCTTGATCCACATATTTCCACTTAACTTATACCAATAATGTCTAACTGTGATACTACCGGCATATATTAGCTTAAATAAGCATATACAAATTTAGTGCAAACATGTCCTCTTTTTGTGAAAAGTGTGTGTGGGGGGATGTGGTTGGTTGGGTTTGTTCTTTGTTCTTCATGTCTTTCTGGTAATGTCTGTCATCCTTTTGAGCACCCTAATCTGGACTCAAACATTTATAGGTTCGAGCATATTGCCCATCTACTTCTTCTGAGACTGACTCAATCTGTTTCCAGGTCCATAAAAATATTTTCTTTACGTGCAGCTTTCCTTGAAGACTACATTCTGGAAGTGAGAAAATGTGTGGCAGTTATGGACTAGCACTCAGATAAATGCATGGAATCAAGATCAAATCAAGCAGGCACTCACCTTAGAAACAAAATGTATGAAACTGAAGCTGTCATACTTTAGGCACATCATGGGTACCCATGAATCATTGGAAAACACAATAATGTTGGGCAATGTTGAATGCTACAGGAAAACTGAACGAACTACTAGAGATGGGCATGAAACAAACAAATTTTCGTTTCCATTTTTGTTTTTTGTTTTTGTTTTTTTATGCAACAAAATGACAAACAAATTTTGTCTCTAAAATGAAACGAACCGAACAGAAACACTGGAAATTTTGTCGTGCTTTTCGTTTTCGTTACAGCAATACAGTGAATTGCTTTAAATGCTGGTGACAACTTTCTGGAAGTTACTAATTCATAGGACCATTTTTGTGGAAGATAACAACAAAGGACGGCTAATACAATGAGTTGTGCAAGGAGGACATAAGAGCTTTTGGTGCAGCATTTGCAGTACTGAATGTTCTGTTTTGTTTTCATTCCCCCTTTCTTTTTTCTAGGTAACTTCCTAAGGTAGCATCTGAATTTGGGTAACTAAGGGAATGCACCTCTTTGATACCCTCTTTAAAGGGTAATGCAGGGAGCTTATTCTTCTCCACTTTACATTCATTTTGTCTCCCTTTGGCCGTTCCCTGGATATAAATTTAGTGTTGCTGCAGGCACAAGACTGATAATTTAGTCAATGCCTTTACAATGAAAAAAGGCAAGGAAATTTAATTCCTAGGGTCAAAAGCATATTTATCTTCATCTTCCTAAATGTTTCTTTCTCTTTGCCAACTATATCAGCAACATGTGAATACTGGATTTAACTCAAAAAACTGTTCATCTGCTCTCAGCCATGTTAATAACATTCAGCTCTGTGCTCCACCCCACTGTGGCCTTATGACTTGGTTAGTTCTTAAACTTTTGTCTGAAGGTGCCACTAAGCTTAATCCCAGTCCTTCTCTATCCTGAAGCCTAACCTTTCCCCTTATAACTCAGAAGACATTCAGTGCAAATTTTCAGCTGGCCAGATGCAAAATTAAGAGGAGGAGAAGAAGAAGAAGAAAAGCAAAGAGGTTTATAAATTTCTTTAAATGTTTTTAAAAATGCAACAATCGAAAACGCCCATGGCAAATCTTATCAGTCAAAACCTCTTCAATTCATAAAATGGTCAGAATAAGGATTTAATTATCAAGTACTATGTTTGTCAGCTTCAGAATTCATCATGGATATGAAATCACAACTGTGAAAGCTATGGCATTTTCCACAATGAAATGAAGAGTGTTATATTTTGTTTTTCTCTGCTTATAAATCAAAAGAAAGCCACATTGACCAGCACACACAACTGATTTAGAAAGGGCTATGCTTCACTTTCTGTTGCTCATTAAAAATACTCAGAAATGATGCAATGGAGTATAAAATGTGCTCTTGCTGTCATGTCTAAAAATGCCCCAAGGATATTTTATTGGAACATTTTATAGTGATAGCAATGTTAATGAAGGTTAAAGCTGTGATCCAGTGCACATGCACAAGAGTAAAAATATCTGAACTCTGTGACGAAAATCCTACCAGCAGAAGAAAAAGTTATTAAGCCTAATTGGCAAGCTGCCAGATGCATGCTGGTTGCTTGCCTGGCCATGAGCCCAGGACACACCCAACATCTTGTCAATTGTCTGAAGTTAGTTGTGGCAACTTCTGCTTGCATAGATACAAATAATCTAATAGTATCCTGGTCTGCACAATTTGCTTTGGCGTAAATATTTGTAAGACTGAACTACAAATCTTATTTTGTCAGGTTCTTAGTTTCAGAATAATAGAATAAATTTCTACAATAAATGTAAAAAGTATTACTTAATTTTCTCTCTCTTAGACACACATGTACATCTCTCTCTCTCTCTCTCTCTCTCTCTCTCTCTCTCTCTCTCTCTCTCTCTCTCTCTCTCTCTGTGTGTGTGTGTGTGTGTGTGTGTGTCTACACTGTCAGTATTCCTATAGGTATATCTTCCTACCAGCTACAGACATGGCATTTTCTTGCATGATGCTTCTTATTCAATACAAACATCAGGCTCTATGAGACATCAATGCCTTAATGACATAAAGGCCAATGCATCCAGAAGAAACATACAACATTATTCACATTTACCAAGAAGGAAACTCTGTAGGCTACATAGGAAAATGACGAGAAGATTTAAGGTATGTACACCAAAGGATTACGGAGGTGGGTATATTTTGATTTCCAAAACCAACTAACCTGGCTATACAAATCACTATTAAGTAAGATATTTTGGCTTCTGGGAGGTAATATTCAAAACACCTGGAAGGCCAAAGTTTTTCCATCCCTGTTTTTTACAATAGTTTAAAAAGCAGTCCATTGGAGGCACAATCAGGTGAATAGCAATGGCCAGGGAAAATAAATAAGAAAACTGGATGACTCTTTTTGTGGTATGTTATGCATGAGGCAAAATTATTTAGAGCACAAGGGATAGTAAGGTACAACTTAGGGATGGGCTATTCATTTCAGAAGCTACTGATTCTGAAATGATACACAGGAGCCCAGCTGGTGTTTAGAATCCTCCGAAATGCAATCAGCAAATCACTTGTCTTGCTCTGTGCCCATGCAGGGCTTAGCTCCAATGAGAAAGAAGGCTCCAATGTCATCGTTCCTTCTCCTTTGTGCCGGCCAATCAGACATGGAGGCAGGATGATATATTTCCCTGCACAGCTCCTGATGGGCCAATGCCAGCGAGAAAGAACGATAACATTGGAGCCTTCTTCCTCATTGGCTGATTGCATTTTGGAGGCTTCTAAACACGAGCTGGGCTGCTGTGTGTCATTTCAGAACTGGTAGCTTTTGAAACAAATAGCCCATCTCTAGTATTACTAGATCCTTGTCATATGAGATAAACGGAAAAGGAAAACATAACCATGTGTTATGCATAAGTCAAGAACCTACATGTCTTCACTATTTTACAGTAATGCAGGGCTGATTCATCCATTACGTAGAATGAAGCAATCATCCAGGTGGCAGATGCTGTGGAAGCAACAGCAGCATCCATTCCTTGACTACAGTATTCCTCTTGGACTTATTGGCTCTTGAAAGATAAACCTGTTTAGGTCCAACCATCCATGCTTGCTCCCATAAATTAAGCCTAACATCTTGGGACATTATCCCATGCTGAGTGTTGATTCATCTTCACATTCAGATAGATAGTCTTTATTTATGGTCATAGACCAAAGTCATGTTTGGGTAGTTTCTGCGCATGAAATGAGGAGAAGGTCCTATCCTGATATTCATTTCAGGCACTGCAACACTTTGACCTAGAGAAGAAAAAAGGTATGTCCAAGTAGCCAATTGGCAGTCCCAACAAAAGCAGAGCTGTTGAATCAATGGGCTTTATGTAGACATGAACCAATGATACAGGAATTGATTAAATGAGTTTCCTCAAGTTGGGACTATCAATTAAATTTAATTCAGTAGCAGATGTGGAATGTTAAGGAATAGGAAGCTGAGACTTCAGAGTGCCACTAACAGGGATACTGCAGTGTAAAGAACAGAAACAGCTCAATAATACTGTATACAGTATGGGAACATTTGCATGTATGATCCTTTGCCATTCTATTTCTCAAGAGAGTTCTGCCAGAACCATAAAGCATTATATTTCTGAACACTGGATAAAAATGGGAGTGCAGCAAGTAAATCTTCAACTGTCACTTCTTTTTCACCAGCACAAAATTACCTAGGTTTCATTCTCCAATGATTTTTGTTACCAATATGAAATATTGGCATTTAAATGCTTCATTTGTTCTGTGAACTACACTAGTAGTATGTACCATTTTGACCTTTTCAGAATTTTGTAGTTTAATTGGATGGCCATTTTTCACTCATCTTCCTCTTAACAACCTCTCTGATGGCTAGGTGAGAAGACAGTCCCTGACAAATCAAGGTGAACTTTATTGAAATGACTACAACAGAACAAAAATATACGTAGGTTTCCCACATTCTCTTAACACCACCATTTTTAGATTACCAAAGCGTGACAATTTTCTCAGCGTTGCAACATTCACAATGTGATGATGATACTATATAATCCTTGTGCTGCTTCCTGTCTCCCCTCCACCCATCCTTGTGGTCTGCAAGCTTTTGTGTTGTTGTTATTGGTTTTTTTCCCTAGGAGGTTGTGGAAAACAGCTGCCATGAGGAGAAGGTGAGTGGTTTGTAGCATAAGAATAGCCTCTATTATGGCAGTTCTTTGCAATTGTGCTATTTGTTGCTGCTGAAATGAAGCAAGATGACAGCTGTTTATGCAAATAAAATGTCTTGCAAATCCATGTGAGAAGGTATGCATAATAGTTATAAGAAAAGCAATGTTCCCTCATGGCCATGCCAGGTCTGTTTCCTGGATAAATCCTACACTCTCCTAAACTTGTCTTCATGAATACAGAGCTCTCTGAAAAGCCAAAGCATAATGAATAAAAAAGGCTAAATTTGCTTTTAAGTTTGAAAATACAGTAATGTCGCAATAGGCCAAATACACTATACAGAGTGGGTAACTTCAAATAGAAGACATTTTGGCTTGCTATGTTAGGTCTGCAGGCACTCCTTCTAAATGCTACCAATTAACAAACATAATAGAAAGAATCCCAAGTTTGACAATCAGAGAGAAATAAATGAGGACGTTCATGTTCCAGGGAACCTCCTCTTGAAGCAGCCACACATCAATCCACATTTCCCCCCATTCTCCTCCATGTCACATACTGTCCTCTTATGGTCTCTCCTTTTATGTTGTCCCCTTCTATTTCTTTTAATAGGTACTCCTGCAATCCTGTGTTCAGGGTTCTTGGGATTTGCACAGCCACTTAGGCCATCTCTGTTGTGAGCTTGTCTCATCTTAATTAGTGCCCCAGTAAGGGATGCCAGGCATACCCCTATGGTAGGCTGGCATTTGAAAGTCTTGTGAAATGTTGGCCTTTGCTAAGGGCTGATGGCCTTTCATTTGCAAGATTACATGTGTTCAGTGGTGCCATCAGAGGGGGCTTCAGAAGAGAAGTCCAGGGGGTTGCTTGGATGAACAAGTAGGGCAAAAGTCTTACTTAGATTTTTAAATGAAATGTTATATATTGCCACATTACTCAGGCAGTCAAGGATCTAAAATCAGAATCACGAATAGGATAAATTTTAAACTGGATCAGTCATTTGGACCACATTTGCCTAGCTGAGTCAATTCTATTATTTATTTATTTATTTATTTATTTATTTATTTATTTATTTATTTATT
>JAHTLZ010000007.1:6333122-6347066 GCA_023846285.1 Phrynocephalus versicolor | reverse complement strand
ATCTATCTATCTATCTATCTATCTATCTATCTATCTATCTATCTATCCGTCCACCCGTCCGTCTATTTCATTTATTTTTCTGCACATAAAGACTCCCAAAGTTATTTTTAGTAAAGTGGTTAGAATAATTAAAATCAATTATAAATGTTATTTAAAAAGCTTGAAAATATTCTCCAAAACCCAAATGTGGAGGCAGTCTTAGACATGAAAGACTTTCTGGGCCACCATAGTTTTGACTGTTTCTTTTAAAGCTAAACATGGATGAAAATGCCTCACTTCATTTGGGGATAGTTTTATAATCCAGTTAATGCTATTTGAAAAGTCCTATCTTGCTCACTCACACATCTTAGGGTGGTAGAAAATGCAACAAGTCTTCAAAAGATAATATCATCTCCCAGGAAAAAAAATGCACCCAGGAAGAGATGGTATTTAGCTACAAAGCTATGTAGGATTTTAGAGATGCAAATCAGCATTTTTGAATTTGGTCAAAAACAGATGGGAAAATAGTACGGTTGGTTGCACACTAGGTTTATGGTCTCTAAAAGTGTATAGTAGAAAACTGGCTGGCTACCAATTTTATGCTGTCATCCAAATAGTTTCAAAACAAGCTCACATAGAACATGCTATCAAAGTCGAATAGGGAGATCAATAAGACATGGGTCAACATGACCAAATCTGCCTTCTTTAGGAAGAGGTGCAGATGGCACTCTAGGAGAGTGGGGCAAAAGATCTCCTGGTCACAACAGCTACCTGCCTTTCTAGTGACAGAGTTGGGTCCAATGTAAACCTTGAGCTGTGCTGTTAAACTTGTCCTATACCAAACAAGCAATCCCAGACTGGCCTTTTCATTAACCAACAGAACATCTGCCCTGTTGAGATTGCATTTGTATTTTTTTACCCAAATCTAGTACCTCATTACATCTAGTCCATAATTCAGACTTCCACCATGACCTTGGCATCAATAAAGAAAGTGAGATACTGATACTTTAGCACGATTATGAGACGGAAGGACAAAATTTATTTATTTATTTATTTATTTACAAAAATAGCTGCCCCACTATCAAGAGGTGGGGCAAGGGACAATGTAGAGCTTCATCCAACAGTTTTGTGTAAGTTTTATAAACCGGGGGGACATATACATATGGAATATAACTACAGTTTTTATTGGGATTTGTAACATAAGGATAATACATTGTTGCTGTATATTATGTAGTATAACAATAACAAACTAAAACATCAGAGTCTCAAAGGTGAATTTATCATAGATCACAGTGTATTACAGTAAGTACAGAGCAGCTAGATAGAGCAAAGTTGTTAGTATGGTTTATCTTCATACACTCCCCAGGGAAGCTAATATTTGGTTTCCAATGTGCTCATTTTAGACTGCTTCACAGACAAATTGATATCCTGCAACTTCAAAGCTGTTTATGTGTTAATTAGAGATGGGCATGAAAGGGAAAATTAGTGTTTCGTTTCATTTCCTTAGTAGTTTCATTTTATTTTGTTAGTAACAACTTTCTTCCAAAAGGAAACAAAACGAAATGAAACTATTTGGAAAGACACAGCAGGGGGATTACAGCTTTCCGGACACAGCAAGGGACTGACAGTATGAGCACTGACTTCACTGTTCACCCTGTCAGCCCCCTGCTGTGCCCTTGGAAGCCAGGATCCCCTGACACAGCAGGGGGCTGAGAGGGTGAGCGGTAAAGTCTGTGCTCGCCCTGTCATCCCCTTGCTGCTGTGCCCGCCCCTTGCCTGGCTGAGAAGGGACATCAGACCAGGCTTTTGAATTCTGCGCTGCGACAGTGAGGGTGCTCCTGTGGTGTGGAATTCAAAACAAAGCCTGGTCCGCTGTCCCTTCTCAGTGACATCAAGGGTCAGCCCACCCCTTGCCTGGCTGAGAAGGGCAAAAAGGCATAACAGATCAGGCAGCAGTAAGAACCCTGTTCAGTTCTGCCTTGTCACCCTAGTCCCTGCCACCCAGGTGGGTTTTTTTGACAGGTTGGGGTGTGGAGAGAGGGGGTATCCCCCTTCCCATACCCCAATATGTCCAAAAAGGCAAGAATGAAGGCAGAACGTAGCAGGTAGCAGTAAGAACCCCATTCCAGCAGAAGCCTCGTCACCCTGGCACCCACCATCCAAGGTGTTTTTTTTGTTTTTTGTTGTTTTTTTTTGACAGGACAGGTTGTGGGGAGGCCTACCTGTCCAAAAACCCCGCCTGGGGGGGGCAGGAGCAAAAAGGCAAAATGGAGCAGGCAGGAGTAAAAACCCTGCTCTGTTCTTCCTTGATGCTCCCTCCCCCTCCCCCTGGGGCCCCGTCCTCACAACCCAACCTATAAAAAAATACCTGGGAGGCAGGACAAGGGAGAATGGATCATTTTGTTTCCCCAGTAAAAAAAATTGTGTTTTGTTTTGTTTCGTAACAAAATGCTGTCTGCTGTTTCATTAGGTTACAAAGCATTTCTTTAGGTTACAACACAGTGAAACAGCATGTCATTTTTTTCATTTTGTGCCCATCTCTAGTGTTCATGGTTTCTTGCATTTCTAATTCCTCAGTCAAAAACTCTTTTTATTTATTTATTTATTTATTTATTTATTTATTTATTTATTTATTTATCACCCAACTTTCTGAAGGAATTCAGGGCAGTTCACAAAAAGAGAATCCATACAGTTCAGCTATACACACAAAGGTAAAACAAACCCAATCAATCACAACATTAAAATCATTTTTTAAAAGCATGGGATATACAATGGTGGCAAAAAAGAAGGAAAAAATAGAGGAAACCATGATTAGTTGCCAAATGCAGCTTGGAAGAGCCAAGTTTTTAATAGCTTCCTAAAGGCTGAGAGGGGCTTATGTTAATGTTAAGTCCCAAGCTCATTTGTACAATCTATCTATTAGGAAATATCCATCCTTCCATCTCCCTGAAATCCCATATCCATTATATGTTTAGTCTTGAAGCTAACAGATGAGAGTCTGAATGACAGTTCCCCAGCACAATCTTCTAGGAGCATTTCTTCAAAAGGTTACCAGCATAATTACAAAACAGAGCTCCCAAGTGTTATATTGGCTAAATAGCCCAAGAAGGATATCATTGCAAAGAATGTCTAATGTTCCGAGAGATACTGCAGAACCAACATAGACACACTGTCCTTCTTTGCTTCCTGGTGTAGATGATCAAACCTGTTCCAAAATCAGGTCTCAATGTAGTTTGGAATGGATTTAAAATATACCATATTTTTCACTCTATAAGATGCACCTGACCATAAGACACACCTAGTTTTTAGAGGAGGAAAACAAGAAAAAAATATTTATCCTAAGGTTTCATGACAGGGGAATCCTGGCTGCAAAAGGGGAGGGCTGCAAATGAGGTGATTGGGACTGAGGAATCCAAGCTGCAAAAAGGATTCCTTGCTAACTCTAGGATCTCACTTTAAAAACAGGAGTTTTGGTACAGACCAATCCATTTTCTATAGACTAGAGTGTGAAATATTTCATTGCCAGGCTAGACTGGAATAACGAGGCAACACACATTTGTCTTGGTTTTAAACAGGGCCACAATTTATTAAAACAGGACCAAACTTTTAAACTTTATTAAACTCAATAGTAATAATTTAGGAGGACCTGTGATGTAGCACAATAAAGGTGAAGAAATCAATTTATTTGGTCCCCTTGCTGAACAATTTTCCTGCGGCCGGTTATGCTGCTGCAGGAAGGATGCCTTGAGTATCTTTTGGGCACCCACCCAATTGACTATACATTGACAGCCCTCTTGATCATGTTTGGGTTGTTATTAATTAGTCCCTATCTACTTCCTAATCTAATTTATTAATTGAGGGCTGCCGAGGACCTTGGAGCTATTAATTCAAGTAGGGACATATTTAATCAATCTTTATATTGCGCTACCCGCCAAATTGTGACCAGTATAACTCGCAAAACCCTTCTCCATGTGTCTGGTGGGATGGGCGAAAACACGCCGCCACTCACAGCCAATCAGAGTGGCGGTCAAAAATTCCCATCCGGCCCTGAAGCGACCAGCTCAGTATCACCATCACATTAAAACAGTGGAGGGAGGGAGGGGGATCGGTTGACTGTGCAGGCAGGCGGTGGAGGAGCACGGCCATCCCTTATATGGCCGCGCTCCCAGCGTAGGCTACGCCAATTGCGCAGCCAATCACCACCTGCCCCAGTCAGCCGGCAAAGCCGCCCTGGCACCACACAAGGTGGCACAGGGCAACCATTGATGAAAGTCTTAAAACTTATTCTCTTTAAAAAGATTGAACCACAACTCTTACATGAACTTACATGTTTGCATATTACATGTTTATAGTAAAAATGCAACACATTTGAACAAGAAGAAGGATTTCACAAAACTGGTAAAGACTTGCACGTGGACAGGTTTGTCTGATTTGGGTGAAGTGGACCTATGGGAAATAGTAAAGGTTGTTTAAACTTTTAGCTTCTATGAGTTCATTTTTCAATCAGTAGAAAATACAAACACTTGTTCTTTATTCTGAAATGCCAGAAGACATATACCATCAACATAGGAAGGACCATACTAACTGGTAGCACATGCACCACGTCAAGTTGCAAGGCTGAGAAATATATCTGCCTGATATCCCAAATGGGATATCAGACTCTTATTTGTTTAATGCCAATTCTTCTCCTTGTCTTTTTCTTTTTTCTTGAACCCCTTAGCTATTAGCCCCCAAAGTGAGATGGTTATAAAGAAGAAATAGAGTTCTTGACATTTGTTTTGATTCTTCAAGTCCTTACAACTGTCTTTGGACTGGAGCCTTCCATCTACTTGGAGTGAGTGGAGTAGACATGCCCATTGCAGAAGCAGCCCAGCCGTCTCTTCCCCACCTCCCTGTGCAACCACCCAGTCATTACCCATTCTGCCTCCTTGCTGAAGTGGATGGCAGCATGAGTAGGGAGGGAAGAGCTGGGCTGCTCCCACAACTAACATAATGATGGAGCTCAGCACTGTGTAGCAAATGGTGAGTGGACTGGCCAATTCTGGGGGGAGGGGTGGATTTTTGTGACGTCTGTGGTGCTATGATTCTTTATTGTATTTCCAGTGGATGTGAACACGAATCACCCATGTCTAGCCCCATCATTTCCCTCAACTACTTTTTTCTTGAGATGCCTTCATTACATTCCCCTTTTCCCTCTCCTGTCTACTGCTGAAGGGTTTAGTCATTAGTCCTATCTTCAGAACGTGACACTTCTTTTAACATAATGCATATCAGGAAGCCTGTAACTGTACCGAAGATGTAAGAAGCTTCCATTAGTTTAGCAGTCAGGCGTGTTGTACTTGAAGAAGGCTGATCTGGTTACTTAAACCTTTTAGACTGTGGGCTCTGAAGGTTAGTCTAACATAGCCATGCATACTAATAAGTGCATTTGGAAAGCTTAATGAATAGGAATGACAACGCAGCCCAGGCTGGTAGATTTTCTTGTAAATTGATGATCAAGTAGGAGATTAAAATGAGCCTTTATGCCAAGAAGTTAAAAAAATAACAGATTGGGAGTATGTTATATGTATGCTTGTATTTACACATAGCATGTTTCTTTTGTGGTAGCTATTCAAATTGCCTCTATGGCACACCCCCTGGTTTTGTGTGGGTGCCAAGTTCCTCTTCACTGTGATAATGGCAAGGACTATGCAACAGGTTACTGAATAAATCATACCTTCTGAGAGAAATGAATGACCCAAACACCAGCTGTTATACATCTCAATGCAAACCTTGAAAGAAGATTACACTGCTCATTTAAAGGGAAGGGTTGGTTGCAACTTGACTCTGGATTTGCATCTGAAAGCTCCATTTCAGTAATACCTTTCATGTTTTTCATTTTAAAATATTGCTGTCCATGAAAGGTACATAACTAAAAGCAGTAGGAACCAGAGGCTAGATGCTACTTTCACATCATTACATCTTCACTGGCTTTGATATAACAGCAGAACATGGAAGACCACAGTTTGCTTATTTTATTTTGTTTTCATTTGGGGAATTGAGGCCAACAACAAAATAATATTTCAGAGACTAAGATATATAGATCATTTAATCAGACCTAACCAGATTTCAACGAGGGCCTTTGAGTTAATATGTAGCTGTGCCTTGTGCTGTTGAAGCTTATGTGTACTGCTAGGCATCCTAACCAAAACCTGCCTTTTTATGTACACCCTAAATAGCTTGCGACCAAATCAGCGAGATTCCACCTCCACAGCCATTTTGGTCACACGAACTCTCCAGCTCAGTTCAGAAGCCATCCCCAGATAGACAGATATAAATCCCAATCAGTAGCCTATAAAACTGCTAGCCTAGGTAGCCAGAGCCGGCTGTCCCATTAAGCAGAGAGAGGTAGTTCAATAGCACATTTGTAGTGTTGTGATATGGCAGCAAATGGAAGCAAAACAAGTTGAGGAGCTGTGTAGCCATCACATGTCAAGAACTGGGAGATGTTTGTGGAATTTTCTGTTTCATGTGCCAAAATAAGATGGTTGGATTTTGAGAACTATATGTATTGACTTGTATGGATGTTTACTCTTTCATTCCCAGCAATCAAATGGAATAGGTGAACCCTACTCTCCAACCGCCAGTTAAACTGTCCTACTGCTGAGGTAAAATATTGGCCTGTGTTGCACTTTGGTCCTGTTCTGTCCAATAACATGATATAACTTTAATGAGTTTCTAATTATGGGACCTCTCATCAGTATTTGTTGGGGGGGGGATTAACAGAAGCAGAAGCAACAACAACAATGACAACAACATGCCATCAAGTTGATTATAGCAACCCCTGCTAGAGTTTGCTTGATATAAAGTATTCAGAAGTTTACTGCTCTTTTCTCTTGTGTTGCTTGGGACTGGGCAATGTGCCTAAGGCTATATCAGCTGATTCTTCTACCATGAGGCACTGTAGGAAATTGTACTCCTGACTCCTGTCTGTATACTCATTAAGCTATATAGTCAGCTCTTGGGGGGAGGGGGGAATGCCAGACGAGTTAGATTAATAAATCCAGGTAAATTGATCCTTCCCGGCTGTTAGAGAGAGAGAGAGAGGTTTTTGCATGATTGGGCCCTGTCTTTCCTTGAGTTGTCCCCCTCCCACATCCACCCCACCAACCAGCTGTTTGCACTCATTTCCCATTGCGTTTAAATCATTCACAGAGAGCATTGTGATTGAGTTCAGATCTCCAGCCCAAGATTTAATAGAACCATAGAGTTGGAACAACCTCAAGGGCTGTCCAGTCCAACCCCCTGCCATGCAAGAAGCCCCATAAAAGTACCCCCCCCCACAGATGTCCATCCAGCCTCTGCTTAAAAACCTCCAAAGAAGGAGACTCCACCACCCTCTGTTGCAGGATATTCCACAGCTGAACCGCTCTAACCATCAGGAAGTTCTTCTTAATGTTCAAATGTAATCTCTTTTCCTGTAATTTGAAACCATTGCTCCTAGTACTGAAGCCATGGAAAACAAGCCAGACCCCTCTTTGATATAACAGCCTTTCAGATATTTAAACATGGCTATCATATCCTCTCTCAGCCTTCTGTTTGTAAGACTAACAGATCCCTAAGCTGCTCCTCGTAAGACATATGTTCCAGACCTTTAACCATCATGGTCACCCTCCTCTGGACCTGCTCAAGGTTTGAACTCAAAGTAATAGGGTATTCCTTGACTGTTAGTTTATCAATTTCCAGCTTCATGCTTGTCTCTTCCACTCACATTGGCGGCTCCACTAGAAATTTATTTTCAGCAGGGCTTCTTTGCCCGCCAGGAAGAACGTGGGCACAAAATATCATGCCCGTACGCTGGTTGCATGGGCAGGGAGCAAGCCTATTTAAGGCTCCGTGTGCTCCCCACCCTCTGCTAGCGCTATCTCTCAGCCCCCCCTCCCTCCCGCCCTTTATTGTGGATGATGAAGCTTCTTGGTCGCTTCGGAGGCAGATGGGAATTTTTGGCTGTCACTCAAATTGGCCTGGAGTGGCAGTGTTTTTTGGTCCATCCCATCATCCAGATGGCACGGCTGGTTAATGTTAATAAAAGTCCTCCTTCCGGTCACAATTGGTGGTTAGTGCAAGTGGTCTGGTAATTTCAGTAAGCACCTCCATTATCCAGCATCTGTTAGGTGCTGGGCAGCCCTCATGGATAAATTTGATAAACTAGAATAGCAATAGGTATGGCTAATTAGGAACCCCTGTCAGTAAATGAGGACTACCAATGGTTAGGAGATTCCTGCTGGTAAGATGGCTCTAGTACCTGTTATGCATCGTACCAAAGGCATTCTACATCATGCCGGATTAATCTCTTATAAATCAGAGGTGCTTATAACACATAATTGAACTACCACTTGCGCTATGGTACAGGCCCTCTTTACTCTACAGTTGTTGCAGTACAATTAATTAATGTTCTTAATAAATTGTGGCCCTTATTAACTCCAGAAACGTTGTCTTATCTCTTTATTTCTTTCTGGGTGGGCAAATCACATTTGTCTGGAGGGTCATAGTCTGTCATTAGCATTTCTGCCTTTTCTTTGACATCTGCTACCATTTTCCCATAACAATTGACTAACTGATCTACTGTTTATTTTCTTTGTCTTTTGCTAAGCACATCTAAAGAATGCTTCCACTTCCTCCTTCTTGCTTCTAGCTAACCTCAGATCATTCTCGACTTTCATTTTTCCAGTGCCACTCTCCTTTTTGGCCTGGCCTTCTTTCCACTTCCTATATGTGTTAATTTTGTTTTTAGGCCCTCTCTGAGATTTTATGAGTCCACACTGTCTCCTAATGGTGTTTCATTTCATTTCTTGACAAAACGCAGTCTGCCATTTTGTTACATTACAAAACATTTCATAACCTTACAACATGACAAAATAGTCTGCTATTTTTTGTTTTGCACACATCTCTAGCCTCACCTCTATTCTAATTATGTCAGTAGGAGTTTCATAACTTGTTTGACTCCCACATTGGTGATGGCTATCTTGCTCTTTGCACTAAAGCCAAGGAGAGAGAGGAAGTCTCAAATGAGTCTCTGGATGCAGTGAGGAAGCAGATATGGGTAACAAATTGGCACCCAGTACAACAAGATGGAAGTTTTGTTTGTCAATAAAAAGATCAATCTGGGATTGGGATTACAGGCTGCTTGGTCAAGTGTACTCTCCCCAAAGGACCAGTATCACGATTTAGAGTGCTTTTGTACTAAGGTTTTTTTCAGCAGAGCCAGGTAGCTTCTGTAGCCAGGAGCTCCTTTGCCTGTGTTTTCTTTTGTGTGCCACTGCTGCTCCTTCTTAGAAAAAGCAATCTTGGCTTCAATGAACCATGCCTTTAATTACCTCCAAATGACAGCATATTCTTCAAATTACAACAAATTGTATATATGTGGCTGCCCTTGGAAGGTTTTCAGAAACCCCAGCTAGTGCAAAAAGTCAGATGTTTTTTTTAAATAATTTCATTTATTAAAATTATAAAACTGCAATTCAAAATGTAAAACAACAATATACAATGAAGGGGAAAACAATGAACAAAACTCAAGCAAATGGGACAAAAAAGAAAAAAAACACAACCCTGTGCAACCCACCCCCGCTCACCCTTAAACAAAATTACAACTCTTAGGGTACTGGCCTGCCCATTTCCCTCCAGAAATGCATTGAGTCTTCTCTAAGTGTATACCCTTTATCTTTTTGAAATATATATACCAACAGTTTATCCCATATTCCATTAAAATAATTAGACTTTCTCAAGTCTTTCTTAATTTTAATTTCACAAGTCAATTTATCATTAATAGCCAGATTCCATAAATCCTTATACCATTCCTCCAATGTCATGTGGTTGTTGGATTTCCAATACTTGGCAAAATCAACCTTGGCATCATTATCATTATAATTACCAATACCAACTCCTCTTTCTTCAATTGTATATCCACAATACCAATTGTGTGGACATTTGAATATTTTCCCCTAATTCCTCTTGTATGTCATTAAAAACCAAAGTCGATTCTATTTTCCTTATTTCACACTCCCACCACATGTGTAAATATGTCATTTTATATTGGATATATTTCTTTATTTATTATGTTTTACTTTGCAGGTGTTATGTACTATCTCCAATATACTTTATAATAATTTTCTTTTACTCTCACTGACATATTTTTCACTGTCCTTTTAGTCCAAATTTTCCCCATTCTTCCCCTTTATTTCTTTAATATCTTCTTGCCATATCTCTTTTAGCTTGTTTTTTATATTCCTCCTGAATTAATAACTTGTATATCTCACTTACTATGCCTTTTCTCTCTTTTTTATTCTGTATCATTTATTCTATCTATAATTTGTTCAAATCTAGTCAATTTTCTACTATTTCCTACTTTAGTTATCCATTCTTTAGTCCAATTTTCCATTTCTACACTTTTCAACTAGGAAATATTTTTTCCTAATCTCTCCTTTATACTTTGTCTATTCCACATTTGTTTGGACCAGCCCTGTAAATATATAACCTTTTTATCTTGCTGTACCTTAATTAACTTCCCTTTTAAATTTTCTGGAAAACTCTTAATATCTGTTATTCAAATCAAAGGTGACACCAATGGACTTAGAATCTCTTTAATATTCTCCCAGCATTCCGTCATGTTTTCAAGAATAGATTGGTTATCTTTGTCATTTGAGCTTTTATGTCTTCCCTAAAAAATACATTCTCCTTTTGTGTAATTCCTAGGTCTCTCCAAATTAGGTTATCATTTTCTATTATTATATCTGGAATCTGGAATCCTTAATTTTTGATATTCTTTTATTTGCTCAGTAATCTCTTTCTTTACTTTCTCTATATTTATTTTTAAACATATCTACTAAATCCCATGCTAATTCTATCTCCAAATAATTAATAATATTTGTTAATTTACTTTTAGATACTTCCTTGAAAACTTTCTCTTTCTCTTTATAATTTGCCAACATACATTTAAATTTATTCCAATTTACCTTTAATCTTGTTGAGTAAGCAACAAGATTCCTCAACAAGATTAAAGATAAAGGTAAAAATCTTAATCTAATCTAATTTATCTAAGACATTCCTCAGAAAAGTTTTTTGATTATCATTTGGCACGTACAAGTTCATGAGGGTACAATTTTCTCCTCTTAGTTTCTCTTGTATTAGCAACATCCTACGCAGATTATCCTTATCCACTTTAGAAATTTCAAATTCCATCCTTTTAGATATCAATATAGCTATCCCTCTAGACTTGGATGTGCCAAATTGTTTTTCATACACATCAACCCAATTTACATTTAAGTCAGATGTTTATTGGAGATCATATTGCTTGGCTTTCAAGTTACTTCTAGACTCAGCTCAAGAAGGTGCTTTTGATTGATAAAGGCTTCCATAGCTTGAGGGAAAGACACCTGAAGGTTTATATCTTTCTGTATGTGCCAGTGTGGAGTGTGAAATGTTCAACACAGACGTTACATGTTCCACTATCCTGAGACAGTAGATTAATGGGTGCATATGGCAAGGATTTTCCAACTGGAACACCCTGGTTATAGAATTCAATCCAAAGGGGAGCCAGACTGGACCAAAGCATATATTTTCACTTTCAGGCAGTGAGTAACAGAGTTGCAGTATTGTCAAGGTATAGAATCATTATGTTGGTTCACATAAGCCCATTACAGATTTTGATGCCAGTTTAGGATCAGCACAGTTTTACTGAATTCACATGAGATGTCAGAATGGTGCCACTAGGTTGTAGTTCTTAATTTCATTATTTATCTAGTTACTACATTTAAATGCTTTAGAAGATTGATTTGGCAAATTGGGGAAGAGGCAAGTTTTAAGGAATGAGTCTTGCAGATGTTTTAATCAGCTTATATCTTTTCTCTTTACATTGTGCAACTTTTCTATATAACAGAGCAGAATAATTATTACCAAAGCATCTTACTTGCAGTTGGAATCTTCCTTTTTTGAAAATCTGCTTTCAATATATTTTGTGTGCTTTTGGTGTACTCCATTTATATAGAACATACCAAAAAGCTGGCTGTAATAACACACAGTCATGCCTTTATTTCTAAAGCAAACTCTTCCTGCCTGGTGCAACAGTACCACTCAAAACAAATAAAATTGTGAACATGGCAACATAGAAAGAAGGGGAAACAAACAAAATAGTAAAAAGCCAAAGTAAAGTAATAATATTGCTAGAGTACAGGTAAGTACATATAATTTTATATGTTTTCAAATCCTTTCTGTAAATCTTGTTTATATTGTAGCTCCCTTAAAATGCTACTCCAGAGATGGTACTGACTAGCTGCCAACTACTATTTATTTATTTATTTATTTATTTATTTATTTATTTATTTATTTATATTTCTAAAGGAACTCTGGGCAGTTCACAACAAAAAGTCCGTACAAATCAACTATACAAACATATATAGAACAAAAAACAATTGATAAGAGCATTAACATCAATGAAAACATAGGATAAAAGATGGTGGAAAAATGTGATCAACCACCATTAGTCGCCAAAAAGCAGCTTGGAAAAGCCAAGTTTTTAAATTGCTTCCTGAAGGCTGAAAGGGGCTCCACAGTCCTAATATTGCTGGGAAGCTGATTCCACCAAAAAGGAATGGTTCCAGGTGGAAGTCTTATGAGTGCCCTATGGTATAGCGACTCTAAGCATTAGGACCTGGGATGATCTAGTAGGCTGGGCCAAAGATGATCTTGGGACAATATGCTCTGTCAGATAAGCTGGTCCCAAGCTATGGAGGGTTTTGTAAATCAAAACCAATACCTTGTACCTTATCCAGAAGGCAATGGGTAACCAATGCAGGTGGGCCAGAATGGTGGTGATGCACTCATATCTTCCCGCACTAACCACCAATCTGGCCGCTGTATTCTGCACCCGCTGCAATTGCCAGATAAGGGTTAAGGGAAGCCCCATGTAGAGTGCATTACAGTAATCTATCCTCAAGATAACCAGTGCTTGTGCAACCATCCTTTGTAGGTCACCATCAAGATATGGGCAAATCTGGGTGAGAAGCCTAAGTTGGAAGAAGGCTGCCCTGGAGACGGCTGCCACCTGGGACTCCAAGGATAACATAGAATCCAGAGTCACGCCCAGATTCTTCACTCTATCAGCCATCTGGAGGGAGATCACATCCAAGCTGAGAAGAGGGCCACAATATCCATTCCCCCCCCCCCCCAAGGAACGGAACCTCAATCTTTTCAGGGTTGAGTTTGAGCCTGTTGGTCCTGGTCCATTTCAACAGATCATCCAGACAGCAATCAAGGGTCCATACAGCCTCCATTGCAGAGGTGGAAAAGGAGAGATAAAACTGTGTGTCATCAGTGTACTGATTACAGCAGGCCCCTAAACTCCAAATGACCTCTGCCAGTGGCCTCATGTAGATATTGAACAGCATGGGGGAGAGCGACAACCCCTGAGGAACCCCGCATGCGAGGGACCAAGGGGCCAACATAACTCCACCCAATTGTACTCTCTGGGCACTGTTGCGGAGAAAGGACTGGAGCTAGCACAAGGCTAGGATACCAATTCCTACCTCCAAAAGTCTGCCCAGGAGGATACTGTGGTTGATGGTATCAAAGGCCTCAGACATATCGAGGAGGACCAAAAGGGTAGAGCAACCCCTGTCGGCCCCCCTCAACAGGTCATCTTGCAAAGCTACCAGGGCTGTTTCAATCCCATCCTCACATCATTTTTGAGGTCATTGAGGAAAGTGAGAAGTCAAAAGTTCACTTAGGCCCTTCTAAACTTACAGTGCTAGAAAACCACCAACTTGGGAGACCACATAACCTTTGAGACTCTCTGAGGAAAGCTATAGTATAAAAATAATGTAATGGAGAGTATCATTGTCAGCCTGACAGGGCTTTTGTGTGGATGAATTGGTAAGGAATGCATAAATAAATAAATAAATAAATAAATAAATAAATAAATAAATAAATAAA
>JAHTLZ010000007.1:6308012-6322545 GCA_023846285.1 Phrynocephalus versicolor | reverse complement strand
TAATAATAATAATAATAATAATAATAATAATAATAATAATAATAATACATAGCCCCTATTGACCCCTGAGTCATGGTTTACCATCTGTTTTTCTCTTCAATGTAAAGTTTTCACAACCCTATATTTCTTAGCTTTTCATTTAAACACATACTGTTCCCTTCTTTGACATATTGTAGAAGAATATATGGAATTCTGATCTTGTAAGTGGCCTAGTCATTAACTCCAGTGTTTCTTGTGAACCTGGCTGTGTTTTGTGCCCTTGGATTTGCCCTACAAATCCCTACCTTATGATACAAAGCCCTAGCTTATGATAAAGAATAAAAGTGGAATGGAAAATGGAGAAGGATCTTGGGTGCTACACAGATATCTATGCTAACTGGAGATGATGGGAATTGGAATATATGTGGTGGTCACCAGATTGGAGATGGCTGCTCTCTAAACTAGTGATGGGGGTGAATATTTAAAAAAAGTCAGGATTTATAATTCATTGGAACTGACGAATCAATGAATTGATGAATTTCCAATGACAAACTGACAAATCAATGAACCATTCACACCCTTTTAAAATGCAATAAAAATACTCACCTGGCATCTAGAGGAACCAAATTTGCAGGGATGCCTCCTTTGACTCTGTTCTACAAGTCCCAAAAGTTTGGTAAAGATTTGGGTTCATATGTCTGAGCTATGCTGTCTCAAATAACCAACACAGAAAAGTAAGCATGCCAATTGAGCTCTTCTGCTTTTACTCTTAGATCCCCTTTCCCCCATCACCTGTGGAGAACTCCTGATGGATGGAAAATAATAATAAATAAAATTAAAAAATCATATTCCTTGGGGGACTCAATTTACGATGAAAATGAATTGATCAATTTTGACAAATTGGCCAAATCCACTGGAAAACATGATTCATTTATCACTTCATCCCCATCTGTAATCTAAATCAATACTGATAAGAATGTGATGAGAATGCACCCATAAGGAGGTCTTTCTTTTCTAAGAGTGGATATTTCTTGATACAGCTTCTTGTTAGTATTCTGCAGAGGGATGGAAATAATCTCTAATAGACATGGGCACGGAGCGGCGAAATTGTCATTTCCGTTTTCGGTTATCTTTTCCGTTACGTAACGGAAACGGTAACGATAATTACGCCGCTCTAGCTCGAACCCGACCTGAAAAAAGAAAAATTGGGTCGGGTTTTTTATTGTCGTTAATGGCATCGCGGCGATGGCGCAATGCCAAGCAGCACAGAAAAAAAGTTTTAAAAAGTAAAAAAAAAAAAAAATCGACTCCCAGCCAAAAAAGCAGGCGAAAATATACCTGCCTGAGGACACCTACCAGAGGGGTGGTTTATGGGGGGGGCGTCCCCGGCCTTCCCCTCCTCTCCTGTCCTGGGCTGCTTGCACCAGGCTGGGGGAGGGGTCATCCTCGTCATCTGTCTCGCATGCCATTCGGTGGGGGGGATCCAAAATGGCAACCACAATTTTTCTTTAGAAATCGTGGTCAAAAAACACACCAAATCACCACAGAAACATGTGAAATTTATTTATTTTAAATGCCTGATTTTTAATAGTAGCAGCAGTGGGTTTTTTATAGCAATAAAACATCGCATTGATTTTATTTTATTTTATTTTATTTTTTATTTTTTTAGACCTGCCCATTTGGGCTGGGCATGGGATGGGACCATGAAATTTTTTTTGAACCATTCCACCAATGGCATGGCCAAGTTTTGACTGACACTTCTGGATGTGCCGGAGGGCATAAAAAGCCGAGGCACTTTCCAGAAGTCACAGTTGGGTCTTGGATGTGGAGGGTGGAGGGCTGTGTGGCTGGCTGCTGCTAGCTGATTGGAGGGAGGCTGGAGGCTTTAGATTTAAGTTAGGCAGGGAGGGAGGGAATTGAATTTAGAAAATAATTTCTTTGATTCTCTGCAGCTTTGTCTGCTGAAGGGAATAGCAGTTTATTCTTTTTTTTCCCCTCTGGCAGTTTGTGAGGATTTTTTTTCTGATATTGGGTAAAGGGGGAGGTTCAACTCAGAGGAGGTGTGGATTTATTTTAAATATATATTACTTTGGGACGTCAAATTGCGCTAAATCGCGGTGGAAACGACAAACGACAAACGAAACGATGAAACAACAATTTTTTCAAAAATTTCGCGACAAACGGAAATGACCCAAAAAGGACCCGTTCCGACAAATGAAAACTTGAAACGTCATTTTTCTGGTCGTGCTCATGTCTAATCTCTAAATTAACTTCTTCAATGTGCAATTTTTTTTAAAAAATGTAATTAATTTTACTGGGTATATACTATTCACTGGAGCACTAGCTTTGCTCCAGTGTATTGAAACTTCCTTAAGTAAATATAAATTGCTACTTAAGTTAAATAAAGCTTGACAGTTTTATTTTAAAAGTGAAATCTGTATTTTAGTGAACCTGTGATGTGGAAGTTAAATAAAGCTTGACAGTTTTATTTTAAAAGTGAAATCTGTATTTTAGTGAACCTGTGATGTGGACTGTATTTTAATACAACCTCCTAATTTCTCATCTTGAAAAAATATCATCTCATTGTCCCAAATCACTCCATTGTCTCCACTCCCTAACCATCTCTTAGCGGCCTGAGTTGCAGATGAAGTGGAAATTGAAAAAAAAAATGGCTATACATGAGGTGATTGAGTTTTTACTGGAAGAAGACCTGCCACTTTTTCTGCTTTCAATTGCCACACCTTTATCATAATTTATTACTTAATGGGATATTTTCCCAAAGGAATGAAAGCCTTATTGTGGGAAGCATTTGGTTCATATGGTTTAGAACAATTCCCTGTGTTCTTTGTAGCACAATTTAACATGTTTCAGAAATTATTTTCTTCCAACAGTTCAAACAAGAAAACAAAAAACAGGTTATAGAGATGATGGGTTCGTGAAACATCTTAGGGAACAGGATAGATATTTAGGATTTATATGGGCATTTTTCCCTTACATTAAATTCCTCTTATGCTGTGACTGTCTGTCTGTCTGACTGACTGACTGGTTTGTTGGCCAGTTGCATTAACTTCCAAACTGCCCATATGGCCTATGGTCTCTCTAGGCAGTTTAGAACAATAAATAGTATAAACATATAATTAAAACAGACAAGAAAATTAACTATTGGTGGCTATAGGTGTTAGAAAGGTAATCTCAATGGAGTTATTAGGGTGCTATGGTTTTGAAAGTCTGCTGAAATAAAATATTTTTAAATACTTTTTAAAGGTCACCAGAGAAGGAGACAGCCAGTTTTCAAGCAGCAGTTCATTCATGGGAAGCAACTGCCGAGAAGTCCTAGTCCCTTGTTTTCTCCTTCAGGGCCTCTCTCTGGGTTAGTATCCTCAGCTGCCTTACCTAAGATGTGTGGGTAGAACAGGCAGTCTCCTTTGGAAGGAGAAATTCAGAACTGAGGTTCTGAACCATTTTGAGTTTTATAGGTCAAAACCAACACTTCAAACCTGATATGGACACAAACCTGTAGCTAGTTTAAGGAGTCCAGTATTCGGGGAATGTGTTGATTGCCTTAAGTAATCTGGTCACTCTTTTCTGGACCTGCTGGAGTTTCTGGATCAGCCTCAAGGGCTGCCCCACATAGAGTGCATTATATAATCAGGTTGATACTTATGATCACTTGATTGTGAACATGTAGATGAACTCTTGTGTTGTTGTAGTTGTAGATCATGATGATAATTTAACAGTTTTGAGTCACATAAGGGTCTATTTATATTTCATCAAATCATAGGATCACAGAACTGTGAAGTCCTGCAGTTGCAGGAAATCTACAGCTAACGTATCTGTGATCTATCTTCATCTTCAACATAAATACATCCAATGAAGGACAGCCCATTACCTACTGATTTAGTCAGCTCCAGTGCCCAACAACTATTACTGATAGGAAGTTCCTCCTAATGTTTAGCCAAGATCTCCATTGCCAGGCCAGACAGAAATAAACAGGCGACACATGCTTGCTTTGGGTTAACAAGGGCCACAACAATTTATTAACAGTATTAAACTTTTAAACACAGCTTCTATGAGGGCCTCTAACATAGTGCAAATATTATGGTGGTTATTAATTCCTCTTGGTCCCTTCCATCAGGTAAATCTCCTGCGGCCTGTTTTAATGCCACAGACCGGATACCATAAATGTCTTGGTATCCTACCAAATTAAGTAATCCTTGGCAGCCCTTTTAATGTGGCTGGGTTTATGATTTATTCTATGCCTGTCTAATACTGACACTAGCTGCTTGGTTATGGGCTGCCAAGCACCCTGAAGATGGCAATTAAGGTCAGGACCTAGGTAATCAATGTTTAATTTTGCGCTACCCGCCAAATTGTGACCAAGGGATTTAACAAAAGCCCAGCGCCAGCATGTGGATGGTGGGAAGGGCAAAAACTCACTGTCACTCACAGCCAATAAGAGTAACAGTCAAAAAATCCCATCCGGCCCCGAAGCGACCAGCAAAGCATCACCATCCACACCAAATCAGTGGCAGGTGGGCGAGGAAAGCCAAGACTGCGCAGGCAGGTTGGGGAGGAGCGCACCAGAACCTTAAATAGGTGCGCTCCCCCTGCCTAGCCTGCGCAGCTTGCGTAGCCAACCGGCACCTGATTCTGCCGGCTGGCAAAGACGCCCCGCTCCCGCATGATGCGGGGCGGAGCATCCATTCTTGTCATTTGAATCTATGAGTTTCAGTCCTATCCTCTGGAGCAACAGAAAGCAATCTTGCTTCATCTTCTGTGTGGTACCTTTTCAAATATTTGAAAATATATGTTAATATAATATTTCAGCTGTCTCTTCTCCAGGTAAAACACACCCAAATTGTTCAGCTGTTTCTCAAAGGATGTGGTTTTAAGACCCCAAACAATTTTGGTCATTGTCCTCTGGAAGCATTCTATCTTTTTATATCCTCCTGGTGCTGCACACAATCTGATGAATACAAATGGGAGAATGTTATAGGCATTCATAATATGTGTAGGCCCATGCCTTTTACCTGTGTTTTCCTTTCTTCTATTAGAATTCCTAAATAGGACTAATGGTCTATCGTGGTGCTATGTCCTTTTATGAGAATGACAATGCAGAACACAGTGGCCTTTTAAAACCCATATTGTTGTATCCCTGCTGTATAATTTAAAAGATAGCAAATGAAAGGACAGCTGATGAAATGATCCTATTTTCCATTTCATTTTGCATCATTTCCAGCCTGCTGGAATAGCTGCTACTTGGTAACAGTTCAGAGAGAGAGAGAGAGAGAGAGAGAGAGAGAGAGAAAGAGAGAGAAAGAGAGAGAGAAAGATGGTCTGTTTCCTGTAGGAAGGCAAGAATAGTGTGGCTTTGCCAAATGGACAAAACCAAATGCTTCTAGCAGATAGTTACCAGCCAGCCCCTAGACATCTCTCCCAGGATAACTGCTTTTGTAGAAAAGCAGGGTGGTGACTGTGGTTCGCCAGACGTTTTTGGTCTACAACTCTCATCAGCCTCAGATAGTATATACAATGGTAAGGATTGAGATGGAGACCAAAAACATCTGGAAAGTCACAGTGGCACAGTCACGATATAGAATAGCTTTCAGGGGGCAGGAAATGGTTGTTGGTTGACACAGCCACCAGAACTGTTCTTGCTTTGTTTCAGTTTGCTAAAGAAGGAGGAATGGGAGCTACCAAAACATGGTGAAATTGCAAGCATTTGTTTTAATAAGCATATGACTTGCCATCCCAGAGGTTATTTACTTGGAAGTATATATGCATAGAAATGCATGGCTTATCAGATGTGCAACCATTCCCTCACATAGCTCAATGTCCGACAAGGATGATGCCTGACTTTCACTAGACATTGTGCCAAATGCAGCACTATGGTTACCATTTCCACTTCTTTCCAGGATTCCCAGTCATATGTTTACTCCAAAGGGTTCCACTCAAACAAGATACACAGAGTCCAGTAATAGGATTATTTTTCCTGACAGGTTCATAATACATTTTCACAGTAAAGAATTTTCTCTTCTGCATCATTTCCCTACTGTTAATTTAGTGCAGGAACACCAAGTTCATGCTCAAAATTTGCATCGGTAGGCAAGGAAAGGATTGACTCTGATCAGCTACTGTTACCCTAAGGTGTAAGATAATGCTGTTCTCTAGACAAGGGAAATGGCAAGCCCAAATATATTTCTCAGAATGATACATTTGCTTTCAAGTTTTTCAGAACAGGATTTGAAGAAGATCTACATTAAGGGCTAAAGTTCTGCCTGCCGATGTCATATTTGATCTCTTGGATTTGTACTTCCTGCCTGGAAAAGTTATAAATTATTTCAGACAAAAATGGGTAGAAAAGAGCATTGTACAATTTTGGCAAATGTATGGGAGGCAAATGACAAGATTTAATTCAGTATTAACATAGCTAGTATGTCTAGAACTATTCAACAGAGGGAAATGTAGGGTGCTACATCTAGGTAAAAAGAATAAATTGCACAGATATAGGATGGGGGACACTTGGCTACAGAATAGTACCTGTGAAAGGGATTTGGGGGTCTTGGTGGACCACAAATTGAACATGACTCAGCAGTGTGATGCGGCGGCCAGGAAAGCCAATGCAATTCTTGGTTGCATCAACAGAACCATAGTGTCTAGATCAAGGGAAGTGATAGTGCCACTCTATTCTGCTCTGGTCAGACCCCACCTGGAGTACTGTGTCCAGTTCTGTGCACCTCCGTTTAAAAAGGATGTTGACAACCTCGAGCGGGTGCAGAGGAGGGCGACCAGGATGGTTGAGGATCTGGAGGAAATGTCTTATGAGGAACGGCTTAGGGAACTGGGAATGTTTAGCCTTTCAAAAAGAAGACTGGGAGGGGATATGATAGCTATGTTTAAATATTTGAAATGATGTCATATTGAAGAGGGAACAGGTTTGTTTTCCATGGCTTCAGAGACTAGGACTCGGGGCAATGGTTTCAAACTACAGGAAAAGAGATTTCATTTGAACATTAGGAAGAACTTCATGACAGTTAGAGCTGTTCGGCAGTGGAATGTGCTGCCACGGAGGGTGGTGGAGTCTCCTTCTTTGGTGGTTTTTAAGCAGTGGCTGGATGGTCATCTGTAGGAAATATTGTGGTGGGGTTCTTGCATGGAAGGGGGTTGGACTAGATGGCCCATGAGGTCTCTTCCAACTCTATGATTCTATGATTCTATGATTCTATGATTCTATGTATCCTGAATAACCAAATTGTTTTGATATGAAGTACATAATATAATGTTCTAAGAACAGCTGAAAGCTGAAAAAATAAATAAAGAATTTTATATTGGTCTTCAGGTAAGCAACTTCCTCTAAGAATCACAGTTTAGTAGAAGAAAGGAAACAGCTTAAGAACAGAACCTTCTCAAATATTCAGTAGAACATCGGGGCCAGAGCAGAACAGGAGGTTCACACAGAGAAGGCCCTGAAGTCTGCTCACTGAAGATCTTCCTTGACTAAGGATGGTGGATTTTTAAAGTATGCATACAGAATTTCATTCATCCTAACTTTGGGTGGGTAGATGGGAGAAACAGCCTGTAACATGACTGTTAAAGATTTCAATGCTTGAATGAAGGGCTTGAATTAAACCCCACCTCTTGAATCTCATGTTACTTGCAGATTCAGTTGTGTATGCAGATACTAAGGCAAAAGCAAACAAGAAAACAGCAACTATAACATATTTTTGTTTGTCTCTTGTGAGAAGAATTTGTTTTTTCTGCAGTGATTATGACAAGTGCAGCAGAACCGGGTGCTTGTTGATGAAGGGTGAAATAAAGAGATACTCCAAACCTGCTCTCAGCAACCCTTTACCCCTTTGAAACAGTCAGTATATTCAAAAATCACTGGTGACTACTGTCTCTTCTCTTCTTGAGAGTTTCATTGCAAATGAATAAACAGGCCTAGAGGAGTAGAAGCACTGCTGTGCACATGACAAGCTGCCCAGCCAGCCACCAGACTGTAACTCTGGCCTAATTTCTGATTTCCTCAGTGTGTGTAGCTCAGCATGAGGCTTTCTTAGGCTTTCTAAGCATAAAAATCATTAATCAATTAAAAGAAAAACCTCTGATTGTGCCCCACCATTAGCTTCCATTTTCTAAAATCAAAGATAAGCAATCTTCATAGGTCTAGAGACACCCCTGGATCTTGAGAGCCTGCATCAACTCTTTCTCTACTCCCCCCTTTTTTTCAAAAATACAAGAAACGTTTTACTGAAAAATCTCCTTCAATCCTGCAGTGGCCAATTAAAGTTTTAAAATGTAGCTGCTGCACAGTAGCTATAATTTCTTCAGCAGAGCAAATCAACATTATACACAGAAATTATTAAAAGCCCAAACAAAACATTTCAAGTTTGAAACTGGACTTTTGGGTCAGTACTCCTTCTATGTGCCTAATTTGTGGAAGTTTGGCCCAAGTGTTTGGAGGTTACAGTTACTCAAATGTAAAACTATTTTACTCCGTTATGCAGAAATGAGTGCCCGTTAACATTGAAAACAGATCAAATACATTGAAAATCCTGCTTATTCTAAAAGATCATGGTTGGTTCCACTGACTTTTTGTTTTATTTGGAAGGAATCCAGGCTGCAGGGGGTGAAGTACAGTTCCTCAAAAAAAAAAAAAAAGGTTTTCAAAAGGGTAAAATAGTAGCTTTCTTAAAAACTTCATGGAACAGGCTAACCAGTGTCAATGTTTACAAAGTTAGAAACATTCTTGCAGCTTGTGGCAGGGAAAGGAGATCTGAAGTTTTGACCATGTCAGGCAGAACCAAATTAACTGATTCTTGGGAAGAGGGCTTTTAAACTCCTTCCTGGCCAAACAGGAATTAAAAGTGGATTCTGTATGTTGTTTTAAAAACATTTTAAGAAGATATTTTTAAAAGAAGAGAGAACAAATATTTATAAACTTTGTTTTTTGCTTGGCTGTTTGATATGGTTTACTCAATGTTAGCAGAATTTTGGAGACTATAAAACTCCAAATATTGTATGTGTGATGTGTGATATGTGATGACTTCCAAAATGTCCTGTCATTAACAGTTCCTTCTTAGTTGTTACAAAGTGACATCTCATGTCTTCAGTGATTCAAATGAGAGCAATTAAAAACTATGTGACAGTCATGTGGTTTTGAATTGCTCTTTGTGTTCCCATTGGTGGGGCCAAGCTGGAAACCACAGAAGCAGTGGAGCTCAGTCTCCAAGCTGGGAGGATTCCAGGCAGTACCAAACAACTGATGGTTTGCCATCTATCTTCTTGAGGCCACCTGGAAGAAGCTATAGCAGAAAATTCTGTATGTGTGTGCCTTGTATGTATTCTAAAATATGTGTCATGGTGTTGTTGAGAACCTAGCACAACAGTGAACTTGAGCCTCTGGATTACACAAAAAACTACTGATTTGATCTGTTATTGTACATTTGTAAGAATCCAGTGTAGGTACCAAATATGTACAGCCACTTTGGTGAATATGTATTTGTGGATACACACAGGACTTACACAGTGGGAGAGAAACAGAAAAAGTGTGTGTGAGAGATGGAGGGAGACCAACAGAGTCAAGATGAGCTGATAGATTTCAAAATGCTTAATTTTTGTGCCACTGGACGCCAAAAGAATGAAGGATACTAAAGCTATTCTGGGGACGATATTTAAATTTCTTCCTAGATGACTAGATGATTTTAGAATCTAATTTTGCCCCCTTGTTAAAGTTAATTAAGATCTCAGTAGCAAAGCAATTCCCCAGGTTTTGTAGCAGTGAATCATTTTTCCCTAAGACGAACACACTGTAGAGCTAGAGTAAGTTGATTATTCTTGCTATATAATAGGGGTGAGCACACTCTCTTTGGTTATTTTAAACATTTTGTTTGTTTGTTTTTGACCCCGCCCCCAGTTCAGGTATGTGAGCCACTATCAGGAAGCTTCACTAAAATGAACACCAACTTCAGGAACAATTCACAGGAGAGAATCAGACACGACATCTGTAATTCACTATTTTTCTGTAGGCTGTACTGGCAAATATGTCATCAGCATCAGGCAAAGCACACACACACACACACACACACACACACACACACACACACACACTTTTTTTGCAAGCTTGCTAGGCACTCTAATCCTATTATTGCAAAAATAGATAGACATTTTTCCAAACAGCAGGTGCAGGAAAATAAACTGGCCAGGAGCAGGGAATAGCTTTTGCAATAATATATTACTTTAACCAATGCTTCACCTCTCTAAGGGCGCTTTTACACGACCCCTAAGATCCGCTCGTCCCTTAAATTCGGACCAGCGATCTTAGGGGTTTGTCGCTCTTCGTGCGTCTCCACGCTGGCTGCTGGCTGCGTGAAGGAGGGAGGAAAAAAAGGACAAAAGAAGAATACCTTACCTCCCCGGTGGGTGGGAGCTGCCGGGCGAGCCGCCGGTGACTTCCTGGTTGCTCTTAAAGGGGCAGGAGGCAAAGAACAAAAACAAAAAGAAGCGAGGAGAGCCCAGCACATCCGCATTAAATATTTTTCACCATCAAAAAGCAGGTACAAGAAAAGTGCAGCTGGGTCGCGCTTAGGTGGGCGGGGTCGCACTTAATTGTCTGCAAACTCCGGACCTGGTGGGGAAACATTTTTAAGGTCCGGAGCTTGCAGCCCTTTGCCGCTGAGCTTAGGGGTCGTGTATAAACGCCCTAAATTTCTGTGCACAAACGTTTCCAAGTTAGTATGTGAAAAAGAGCTTTGTAAATTAGTGTTAATATAACAGCAACAATCTATGGAAGAGAAGTACAGAACATAATGAATATTTCCAGAGGTTCAGTTTTCTTTCCATGTTACCTCTTTCATTGGAGTGGAAAACCTCTCATAGAAGCAAGCTTGTATTTTGGTGTGAAATCCTTGGATACCACATATTACCATAGTGGGTGTTGCATTTGAAACCAGCCTTCACGGTTCATCCTATCTTTTGCAGAAACTATGCATGCAGTACATGTTGTAGGGGAATATTACTTAAATATGTTGTACAGTGCAAATATCCAAGCGTGACTTATTCATAAAATACACTCTTGTTATGTTTTCCTTCTGAATTTGAATATGAGGAGGGAATGCATCACAACGAACACACAGCTACTTCCTTCTCTTTAAACATTCCTCTTCACACTTTGACACATGGTGTGACCATTTGGCATTGGAATTTGATTTTAAAAGACTGAATTTTTCAGTTTAGAGATGTGAAGGCCTGCAAAAAACTGGAAAAATTCAGGGGAAAACCATTTTTTTTCTTTTTTTCCTGAAGCTTTTTTGTTTTTTTTTTTCTGAAAAAAATTGAAAAATTTAAAAAAAGAAAAAGAAAATTGAGTATGGAATGTTTTATTTTAACATGATGAATATAATATTTTAAGAGAGGGTGTTCAAATATTTTCCAAATCATTTCTAAAAAAAATATGCATAGTATCAGATTATTCTAATTTCTGTGCATTAAGAACAAGCAAGTCCTAGGTTACAAGCAGAACACTCCAATGCAAGAACAAAATGCATTTTTCCTTTAAAAAGTGCTGTTATTGTCACAAAAAATTAAAAAGATTTCACTTTTTTTGCATGTGGGTGGGTATGTTTGGTAGGTTGCATTCTGTCTCCTTTACTAGGCCTCAAAACACTAGAAAAAATACAGAGCAACAAAAGAATATGAAACTTTATACTTAATTTAATTTAATTAATTTAAAAAGGTAAGAGTTTACATTTCCCTGATTCCAGAAAATCTAATCATTTAGCTACATTAGTTTATAAATAGTAAATTCTGTTTGTAATAATTTTTTGGATACACTATATTTTAATATGCTAGTTGTGATAATTTTATGCCAAGTCAAATTGTCCATAGTCATATTTTATGTTCCTAAAGTAACAGAATGACTTTCAAGCTGTAAAAGGGGGGAGGAGTGCTAATGTAGCATTATTTCAATTTTTCCAAACAATTCCATTTTTTTTCACACACAAAAACTGGGGAAAGAACCTTTTTTTTTCTCAGCTTCAAAATTTCTGGAAATTTTACATTTCTGTTTTAATTGACTGCTGAGTCCCTGAAAGTCTCTCAAAGGAGGTAGATTTTCAGTTATGAGAGGAAGGAAGCAAACAGCCACATCTAAGTTTACTAGATAAACCAGCTGCAACCAGATTATAATTGTGCCTCTGTCTTGACACCAGGTTCATTACCACACTGGTCCATGTGCTGGTAGTCTCAAGAATAAACTACTGTAATATTATCTATGTGGGGCCACCCATGAAGCTGATACAGAAACTCCAACAGGTGCAGAATGCAGTGGCCTGATTGTTAAGTGGATTAGCTAGGCATCAAATACCTAAATGGTTTTGAACCTAAAAAATGGGCAGAATGCATTCTCCCACCAAATTCTGTCCAACCCACTTATTTGTCCCATGCAGTGTGATAGAGGGTACTGACCCCAAGAGAAGCCCAGATGGAAAAGACCATAAAATTGGCCATCTTAGTGATGACACCACACTTGTGGAATCACCACCACCCCTGAACATTCTTCTTCACTAGATACCTTAAAACAATCAATAAAAACATGATTGTTTAGACAGGCCTTTACATCATTAGAACATAGTTTTATCAACTTCTAAGCTAATGATCCCACCATTCTGACTGCTTTGATTGAATGCTAGTGTTGTGTCTGTTATACTTTTAAATTTAAGTTATATTGTTTTTATTGATTTGGTATATTTTGTATAATTTTGTGTTTTTGATTATTGTTTTGTTGCAAACTGCCTAGAATGGTCTTGGTAGTCAGATGGGCAGTACATGCATACATACATACATAGGAATAGGAATAGGAATCTTTACATACACACATACATACATACATACATAGGAATAGGAATAGGAATCTTTACATACATACATACATACATACATGCAATTTATTTATTTATTTATTTATCATCCATATTCCAAAGGAACTCTGGCGGTTAACAACATCAATGAACAAACAATAAATAGCAAAAATGTAAGAAAAAAGAGAAAAGAAGAAAATACTAATACAAAAGTTAAAATATATAAAATAAAATAACTATACTAGTACAGAAGCAAGAAAAAATAGAAGAGATATCTGGCAAGATGGTGGAATAGGAGAAAAAAAGTAATCAAGGTTGCCAAATGGCCCATGAAAAAGCCAGATCTTCAAGGCTTTTTAAAAGGCTGGCAGGGACTGTGCAAGGCTCAACTCACTCAGGAGATGGTTCCAAAGGAAAGGATCAGCCACAGAGAAAGCTTGGTTGTGGGTTACCATTTTCCTATCCTCCCTGGGCATGGCCACCCGAAGTGAGAGCACCTGTGACATTCTGGTAGGTCGGGCCTCAATTGATCTCTGGAAGATCCGCTTTGTCAGGTATTCAGGTCCCAAGCCATGAAGGGATTTGTAAATCAAAACCAAGACCTTGAATCTTATTTGGGATGCAACGGGTAGCCAATGCAAGCAAGCCAGAACTGGTGTGATGTGGTCATATCAACCTACACCAACCACCAGTCTGGCTGCCACCACATTTTGCACCTGCTGAAGTCTTTGAATAAGATTCAAGGGCAACCCCATATAGAGAGCATTGCAATAGTGTATCCTTGAGATCACAAGCACCTGCACAACAGTTCTCAGGGACTCCCCATCCAGATATGGGCGGATCTGGGCAATCTGTTGGAAATGAAAAAGGGCAGTTCTGGAAATGGCAGCCAACTGGGTCTCCATAGAAAGAGCCGAGTCCAGGACCACTCCCAGATTCCAGACTCTATCATACATACATACATACATACATACATACATACATGCATACATACATACATACATACATGCATACATACATACAGTACAATCTGGAGGAAGATCTTTTTCTCAGTTCACAGTCCCATACGGGCAATGTTAAATATCCATGTCAAGTTGTAGAGTCAACTATTCAGGATAACTTTCAAAGTCTAAGAATAAATGGGGAAAATTCCAGCACTTTCAGTCCAAGATGCCTTCAACTAACCTCCTGATAATCCAACCAGTGGTGGTAAGATTTGCACTCTGACACATTAAATGTGCCAGATTGGCAAAAATTCTACAGACAGGCATTCTCATGAGTACTCATATAGAAGACAAATTGAACTATCATATAATTGTGTCATGTTTGAGGAACAATAGCATGAAAGCAGGAAAGGCTGCTTTATCAAGTTCTATTCACTTTAGTGAGTGTATTTCTCTTAGGGCTGGATTTGGTCATGAATGTTAATAATCACTATATTGTCAAATATGTCCATCATATTTCATTTTTAATTTAACGTCTATACTCGAATATAAGTTGACCTGAATATAAGCCAAGGGTGTTTTTTTTTACCACAAAAAACTGGTCAAACTTATTGACTTGAATATAAGCCAAGGGGATATACTGGGGTTGTCTTATATTCCTCGCTTGACACCAGGCTCATGCAGTCAAGCCCAGCCGAGTGCTCAGGAGAGAGAGAGAGAGAGAGAGAGAGAGAGAGAGAGAGAGAGAGAGAG
>JAHTLZ010000007.1:6296720-6308002 GCA_023846285.1 Phrynocephalus versicolor | reverse complement strand
AGAGAGAGAGAGAGAGAGAGAGAGAGAGAGAGAGAGAGAGAGAGAGAAGTGCACCCTCACAGCAATCACAGAGCCCAAGTTTCCTTCACTTTCCACCTACTTGTGAAAGGAAGAAGGAGCATCTGTGGGCCACCTGCCAGTACAAGAGGCACTTGGTCACACCAGGCTGCCATTTGCTGGCTAGCTTTCACCACCATGGAGGTAGCACCTGGACACTCACCAAAATCTACTCCCAAGCGTAAGAACAACTGATACCACTATCTCCTTCTCAATGGAGGCCTTGTGCTCCATCCCCCCCCCCCAGGTAGCATTAGAGGGACACACTCCCTCCCAGCCAGCGCATGGCCCAGGGCCCAATGTGGCTTAGGGTGCCCAGAGGCTTGGTGAGTTGGCAAGACAAGGGAGCTCTGTGACTCTTTCTCTTGGCTTCCAGCAGCTGAAGGGTGGGGAATGAGGCAGAGAAGAAGCCAGCCCAGGCCGTGACATCAAGACACTTTTTCCTCTGCAGCTCCGATGCGAGGGAAGCTCGAGCCAAGGTGGTAGCAGTGGCTTCTGTGAGTGGTGTTCTCCTTATTCTTCTCTCATGCTGCGTACGTGCCTCTCTTGCACAAATGATGAGCTGTGCGGCTGCCTCCAGGCTGCTGCTGCTGCTACTCCTGTCCCTCTCACCATCCCTGGGTGAGGTAAGCCTGCCACCGGTCATGTTCAGTGTGGCCTTTTGCAGGGAGGATTAGGAGGTGTTGAGGCTGCTTCCTCTGGGGGGGAGGGTGGAGAAGGCTGTGCGTTTGTCAAATTCCTTCACACCTCCTCCACATCCTCGTGCTCTCCCTCAATTCTGCTGGTGGGGTGGCTCACCTAGAGGAGCACGAGAGAGGAACAAGGGTGAATATGGTGGCCAGCTTGGGGAAAGCAGTGGAGGGCTAGTCCTACCCATTCTGCTGCCTCCCGAGCACTCATCTGGCTTGGGGACTTTCCCTCCATCACCCTCCCCAAGCCAGCCAAATGCACAGGAGGCAGTGGAATGGGCAGGACTAGCCCTCCACTGCCTTCCCAAAACTGGCTACCATATTCAGTTGAATATAAGCCAAGGGTGTTTTTTAGCCAAAAATAAGGGCTGAAAACCCCACCTTATATTTAAGTATATATGGTACATAGATCTGTGTAAATTGCAAGCATATCTGCTTTTTTAATGAAAAGAATTTCAGAATATTTATCAAAAGATTTTTTTTCATAAGACATTATCACAGAAAAAAAACTGACCCTCAACATATTTTTTATCAAAATATTTATTGAATATTTCCATGGTATGTTATTGGTGCTGTGTTGTATTAAATACCATTTGAAAAGTTCAGAGCATTTTGCTAAGGCTCATTCCGCATCTCCAATAGGTAGTGTAAACAAATCCAAGACATACAAAGCATTGTCTTTTGCATATAGAGAAGACTTTCTGGAGTATGCCCTTGGGAAGAAACATAAATTCCATTTGTAGTTCTCCTGTAAAAGCACATTAGTATTTGCTCAGAAAAGCAAAGAATGAAGAAAGAGGAAAAGCTGGTAGTGGAAGAGAATTTTAACTATGTTCAATCAAATGCAATCAAATTTACCCAACAGCAGTTGTTGAAGTTGTTATTTAAAATCAGTATAGGGTCCTAAACGATCTGTCCTTCTGCAAGGTGAGATAGAATGTAATCTTCTGCCAGATGAGCATCCAACCCTATTTAGATCTTCTTAAAAACAATGAGAGGACGTGGGATGTAGCAGCATTCCTTCTGCACTTTTTATTCTCATGTAGGTATGGGCATTTTTTTCCGAACCAGTAGGTTACAAAATGAAACATGTGAGCCCAGGTGGTGCTTGGAACTGTCTGATACATGCGGAGCTTTACCTTTTTCTGGGCTCATGCGGGGTTAAACTGCAATGAGGTTGACTGTGATGTCATCGTTCCTCCTTCATGGGTGCTGGCCAAGCAGACAGGGAGGTGGGATGATGCTTGTCCCTGCACAGCTCCTGATTAGCCAGCATCACAAAAGGAGGAAAGTTGATGTCGCAGCATGCTTCCTCGCTGCAGTTTAACCCAGTGCAAGCCCAGAGAAAGTTAAAGCAATTGGCTCCGTATGTATCAGACGGTTCCGAGCACCACCTGGTTTCACGTGGTTCATTTCGTAACCTACTGGTTCCAAAAACAAAATGCCTATGCCTATTCTCATGCAATGACAAGGGGACTCCTTTAGCTACACAAACTCTCCATAGGAGCCTGAACCCTGATTTTCACATACCTTGGTACCTGTGGAGACCCGCCATGGGTAGAAGTTACTCATTTTGAGGCTATCAGTTTGCAGCTGTGTTAATGAATCCTAGCATTTGGTGCCCCCTTAAAACTATACTAAATTTTTGTAGCAGGGCTTTTCTTTCACAACTTCTAGGATCTTTTTGAATTTCTTTTGTTAGCATTGTCTTGCTTTCTTTAACATTCCAATAGGCCCAATAGTGTTTTGTTTTATTCTTTCTCTTACAGATTATCACTATGCATCTTTCCTGAATTTAAATAGTGTTCTGATAGGAATTGCTTTATGGCCCCTTCATCTTGGGTTTAAGTATGGGAATGGTTTCAGTTGTCTCAGAGTTGATTGCATAAGGAAGGACAAAACACTTCTGAGCAACTCTGTAAGTAGATGTACAAGAACATCTCCCATGATACTTTCTCTGAAATTTCTTCCCCTTTGAAATAATTTTCAATCACTATTTATCTTCTATCAAATTGTGTGTGAATGGGCTACATTCTCATGCACAGCACTCTATTGAAAATACTACTCCTTCCATTGCCAGTGGAACTAGGCATAGAGCAGAGAAGGAAGTGTACTCTATGTAACTAATGGGTGCCAGAATCATTCATCTACTGAGACAAAATGCTATGCAAGTACACTAGCAACCAGGTACAATGTTCAGCTGACTGTCCAGTGACAGTTGGAGTGCACCAAGGTTCTGCACTGTCACTGCTCCTATTTATACTCATCATGGATACCATCACACAAGACCTGAAGAAAAATGCTCCCTGGACCATGCTCTACACTGATGTCACACTTGCTCCTACTACTAGGAACAAACTGCAGTGGTGAGTTCAGACATGGAATGAGTCCAAACACCCCAAGAGGCATGGAGGCTGTTCACAAAAACAATAACAGAGGTCCAATTGGAATGCATAACCGAAAGGAAAAAAGGTACTGTGAGGTCCAAGAGGACTTGGATGTGGCTTACAGGAGCTATTCAGGAAGTGATCAAAACCAATAACAGCACATTTAGAAGATGGACGGCTTGTCCAAATGAGGACAACAGGCATAAATATAAAGTCTGGTGGAACAAATGTAAGGCAACAATCAGGAAAGCAAAGCAAGACTTGGAGGAGTGTATAGCTAAATCTCTCAAAGAAATAACAAGTTTTTTAAGTACATTAGAAGTAAGAACCCAACTAGGACAGCAATTGGACCATTAGATGACACTGGAAGCCAAGGGATAATTAAAGAAGAACAAGAGATTGCAGAGAGATTGAATGAATTCTTTGTTTCAGTATTCACTGAAGAAGACAGAGACCACATGCCCCAAAAGAGAGCCTATCTTCATAGGGAGGGAAACCGAAGAATTAAGCCAGAAAGAAATAACCAGGGAGGAGGTTCTTGCATGTCTTGTTAAACTAAATGCTAACAAATCACCAGGACCAGATGGCATCCATCCAAAAATTCTCAAGGAACTTAAAGATGAAATTGCTGAGGTCCTAGCCAAAAATATAATATTTCCCTCAAATCAGGTATTGTGCCTGATGACTGGAAGGTAGCAGATGTAATACCAATCTTCAAAAAAGGATCCAGAGGTGATCCAGGAAATTGCTGACTGGTCAGTTTGACATGTGTTCTGGGTAAAGTGATGGAAACCATCCTAAAAGATAAAATTAATAGGCACATTGAAGAGAAGGCACTGCTGAAGGAGAACCAACTTGGCTTCTGCAAGGGCAAATCATGCATCACTAATTTGTTGGAATTCTTTGAGAATGTCAACAAGCATGTGGATAAGGGAGATCTAGTTGGCATTGTTTATCTGGACTTTCAGAAGGCTTTTGACATGGTCCCACACCAATGGCTCTTGAATAAACTTGTCAGTCATGGAATCAGGGGACAGGTCTTGTCCTGGATCAGCAACTGGCTAAGGGACAGGAAACTGAGGGTAGCACTAAATGGACACCTCCAAGTGGAGGGAGGTAAAGAGTGGGGTCCCCCAAGGTTCAGTACTGGGACCAATGCTTTTTAATCTCTTCATATGATCTAGAAGTAGGAGTAAATAGTGAGGTAGCCAAATTTGCTGATAACACTAACTTACACAGGGTAGTAAAAACTGAGAGAAATTGTGAGATGCTCCAGAGAGATCTCTTGGCAAACCAGTAGCAATTGAGATTCAACATTAGCAAGTGCAGAGTGATGCACATTGGGGCAAACAAGAGAAAAAAGAAAAACCAATTACATTTATAAACTGATTTATTTATTTATTTATTTATTTATTTATTTATTTTTATATTTGTATCCCGCTTATCTCCGAGGGACTCTAAGCGGCTAACAGCAATCACAGTACAACAAATAGATACAAAAATAACAAGTTAAAAACAACAACAAATCCTAAAATCCTAAAATCCTAAAGTCTCCAAGCGCGTCCCAGAGCGTCAAAACATAAATTCTAACAAGTGAGTTGGAGACACCAATGGGCAAAATATTGGCAGTTATAAGCAGCGATGGCGGGAAAAAGGGAAGAGAAGGGAAAAGAAAGAAAAAAAAAATTAAATTAAATTTCGCCAAAGGCCTCACGAAATAAAAAGGTCTTTAAAGCTTTTCGAAAGGCCTGCAGGGACTCTGCAGAGCGCACTTCGCTAGGGATGGCATTCCATAAGGATGGGGCTGCCACAGAGAAGGCCCGGTTTCGGGTGACCGTCTTCCGGGCCTCTCGAGGAGTGGCAACCCGAAGCGAGTGCGCTCGCGCCTGCCGAACTGGACGGGCCGAGGTGGATCGCTGGACGATACGCTCTGACAGGTAGTCCGGTCCCAAGCCATGGAGGGTTTTATAAACTAAAACCAAGACCTTGAATCTAATCCGGGCCGCAACGGGTAGCCAATGCAGGCGAGCCAGGACTGGGGTGATATGGTCGTAACGACGCACACCAACCACCAGCCTGGCTGCCGCATTCTGCACCCGCTGCAGGCGCCGGAG
This sequence comes from Phrynocephalus versicolor, assembly GCA_023846285.1. Taxonomy (NCBI): domain Eukaryota; kingdom Metazoa; phylum Chordata; class Lepidosauria; order Squamata; family Agamidae; genus Phrynocephalus; species Phrynocephalus versicolor. Next base: position 6,302,755 of record JAHTLZ010000007.1, on the reverse strand, counting down.
AAGAGTCAAGGGCAGCCCCATGTAGAGTGCGTTACAGTAGTCCAGTCTCGAGATCACCAGTGCTTGGACCACTGTTCTCAGAGAGTCAACATCCAGGTACGGGCGGATCTGGGCGATCTGGCGAAGATGGAAATAAGCGGCCCTGGTCACCGAGGCCACCTGGGCCTCCATGGCCAGCGCCGGGTCCAGAACCACGCCCAGATTCCGCACCCTCTCCACAGGCTGGAGGGAAACCCCCCCCAGCTGCGGAAGAGGGCCACCGTACCCAGATGGTGAGCTCCCAAAGAACATAACCTCCGTCTTCTCGGGGTTGAGCTTAAGCCTGTTCGCCCCGGTCCAGGTCAGGACGGCGTCCAGGCACTCATCAAGGATCCTCACAGCTTCCACTGCAGAGGTGGAAAAGGAGAGATAGAGCTGCGTGTCATCAGCGTACTGGTGACAGCAGACTCCAAATCTCCTAATGACCCCAGCCAGCGGCCTTACGTAGATGTTAAACAGCATAGGGGACAGCGACGACCCCTGTGGAACCCCACAAGGGAGTATCCAAGGAGCCGACAACTCCCCCCCATGCAGAACGTACTGTGGACGGTCCTCCAGGAAGGATCGGAGCCAACTGCGAGCAGTGCCTCCGATACCCACCTCTGAGAGCCGATCCAACAGGATACCGTGGTCGACGGTATCAAAGGCCGCTGACAAATCCAGGAGAACCAACAGGGTAGAGCAACCCCTGTCGGCCGCCCGGATTAGGTCATCTTGCAGCGCGACCAAAGCTGTTTCGGTCCCCCGACGAGGCCTGAACCCGGACTGGCATGGGTCGAGGCACTGCCGATCCTCCAGGTATGACTGCAACCGAACCGCCGCCACCCTCTCGATCACCTTGCCCATAAACGGGACGTTGGCAATAGGACGATAGTTGTTCAAATCGTCTGAAGACAGGCCGGGTTTTTTAAGAATGGGCTTTACCACCGTCTCCTTCAGACGAGAGGGAAAAACCCCCTCGCTGAAGGAGGCGGTAGCAATAGCCGAAGCCCATTCGGCCATGGTCCCGCTGGCAGATTTAATGAGCCAGGCTGGGCAGGGATCGAAAGGAGTGGCCGCCGGTCGGCAGTGAGCCATAGCCTTAGAGGCCTCGACAGCGGAAACAGGCCCAAGCGCATCCAACCGAGGCGACGAAGGCGGCCCAGCATCTGGGGATGCCGGGGCTGTGCTACTGCAACCGGAGTCGAAGCCGGCCCGGATGGCCTCTATCTTAGAACAAAAAAAGGCTGCGAAATTCTCGCTACTGAACTCAGTAGGAGGAGGCCCGGCCAGACTAGGATTGGTGAGGTCCCGAACCACACGGAAAAGCTCCGCTTGGCGGTTCGAGGCCTCACCAATTCTCAGGGAGACAAAAGATCTTTGAGCCTCCCTGATCGCGTTGGAATAGCGTCTAGTCTGGGAAACAACAGCAGCCTTACTGATAACCGTCCGGGTTCTTCTCCAGCTGCGCTCTAGTCTTCTCCTCTCCTGCTTCATCGCTCGGAGCTCGGACGTAAACCACGGCGAGGACCGAGCTCGGCATCGGAGAAGACGCTTAGGGGCGATCCGGTCGATGGTTTGGGCAGCTGTATCAAACCAATGGTTGGCCACAACCTCGGCCGGCGCGCCAGTCAGTTCTCCAGGACATGCCCCAAAGACTTCCTGGAACCGAGAAGGATCCATGAGTCTTCGGGGGCGGGCCAAAACAAGAGGCCGTTGGTCCCCGCGAGGAGGGGCCGAGATCGCCACAGGGAAAGTAAGCAGGTGATGGTCTGACCATGACACAGGAAGGGGGACGATGCCCCCAACCTCCAGACTCGAGATCCCCGACATGGAGGAAAAGACCAAGTCCAGGGTGTGGCCAGACCTGTGAGTGGGGCATACAACATGCTGGGACAGGCCCATGGACGCCATGGATTCCATGAACTCCAGAGCTGCCCCAGTGAGCTCACCGCCAGCATGCACATTGAAGTCGCCCGCAACCAGAAGGCGCGGGGACCTCAAAAGTGCAGCCGCGATGAACTCGGAGAGCTCCGGAAGGGATTGTGCTGGGTTGCGGGGAGCACGGTAACCCAGCACAATGCCAAATCTGTCCCGCTGTCCCACCAACAGGTGAAGGCACTCTAACCCCTGGCTAACCAATGTCGAGGCCCTGCAAACATAAAGAGAATCCCGATGGACGATGGCGACCCCTCCTCCCTTCTGACCCTCCAGCCTCCCCACACCCTGAACCAGATACCCGGGCGGGCACAGCAGGGAGAGCGAAGCCCCCCCCTCTGCACCCACCCAGGTCTCGGTAATGAGAGCCAGGTCAGCCCGCCCGTCTTGGATGGTATCATATATGACGGGGATTTTGATGTGGTCTGAACTCTTTGCAACAAACCAGGAAAGGGACCTTGGTGTCCTGGTGGACAATTCAATGAAGGTGTCAACCCAGTGTGCCGCAGTAGTGAAAAAAACAAAAATCAATGCTAGGGATCATTAGGAAGGCTATAGAAAATAAGTCAGTAAGTGTCATTTTGCCTCTTTATAAATCTATGTTGAGGCCCCATCTGGAATACTGTGTACAGCTCTGGTCACCATACCTCCAGAAGGATATTATGGGAATGGAAAAAGTGCAGAGGAGGGGAACCAGAATGATTAGGGTACTGGAATACCTTCCTTACCATCTGAGGCTGCAAAGGCTGGGCCTCTTCACTCTTGAACAACGGTGCCTAAGAGATGACCTGATTGAAGTTTATAAAATCATATATGGTATTGACAAAGTAGATAAGGAAAAAAACTGTTTTCCCTATCACACAACACTAGAACTAGGGGGCACTCCATGAAAGTTTTGCATGCTAGATCTCAAAAAAATAAGAGAAAGTACTTTTTCACCCAGAGGATCATTGGTCTATGGAACTCCCTGCCAGAAGAAGTGGTGACAGCTGTCAGCCTTGACAGCTTTAAGAAAGGATTGGAGAAGTTCATGGAGAACAAGGGTGTCAATGGATATCATTATGGATGCCTAGGGACAACCTCCGGGTTGGAGAGAGAGGCAGCATATCTCTCAATGCCATTTGCAGGGCATCATAAGCAGGTGAAGACATCTGCTTGGGAATATCCTGAAACAAATGGTGAGCCACTATGTGAGACAGAATGCTGGACAGAATGGGCTGTGGGGTGTACCAGCAAGGCTGTTTTTGTTCTTATGTTTATGTTCTTATGACAGCCTCAGTGACTTTGAACTCTGCTTAAACATCAAGAAAACAGAGTACCTAGAGACTTTCACCCATGGAATGTTACAAATAAATGGAGAAAATCTAAAGAAGGTGAATATCTTCCAGTATCTTGGCTCCCATCTCTAAGGCAGTTGTTGTGATGTGTCAGCAAGTGAATGTGGCCTGGCTGCAATGGTGAGAACTCATGGGTGTGCTTTGTGAAAAATGAATACCAGCCTGTCTGAATTCCAAGGTTTGCAAGATATTTGTCCCCCGTTGCACCGTATGGCACAGAATGCTGGGCATCAACAGTGGGTATAGGCAGCTGCCTCTATGCCATAGAAATATGTATGATCCATTGATATGAACTATCTCCCTACTTGACCACATCACAAATGATACCAGTGAACAACAACTAGGCATGGTGTCAATAACAAAGAAGATGAGAGAAAACCTGCAATACTGGTATGGGCATGTCTTCATAGCAGCACCTTCCACTGTTGCCCAACTGGAAGTTGATGGCTGGCATCCATATTAGCAACTAAAATGTCAATGTGAATAAGGACATGTTGACTTGTGCCCTGAAGAAGCAGGAAAAGTGGTGTTTCAGGATCTAAAATGCAGACCTTGTACCTGCACAAAAATGCTAGGAAGAAGATACTGTTGACTGTATATGCTGAAACCACTGAACTCCAACCCACTGACTTTTCTGTAGACACAGGCACAACTGCACTAGTGACCCCCTGGTTATATTTGCTTACTGCTTACTGCATATGGCAATAGATGGTTGCAGCAACAATGATTAATGTATGCCCTAACAGTGTAAGTTGGTTTACATCAAATCTTGCAGCTTCATATCAAATCTATTAAAATATCAATTCACCAGAAGAGAAAGGCAAACATTTATGGACGAAGTAATCAGAAGACAATCCATAAATGCAGTCCATGAAATAGAATAGTGTCTTCTTAATAACGAAAAATTAATCAATCAAGTAGTCTGGCAAAAAAATTTGGCAGACAAAATGTACTACATGGGAAAAGCCCCATTCCCTCCAAAATACCCCTAAGGAAAGCATGCAAAGAAGTAGGCACTAGGTTAGTGGTTTCAGAAAATATCCTTTAACGGGCAGAAAGACAGATCAGAAGGAATAATCTTCATTTTTACTGGGCATAGAACAACTAGTAGTGCATGTGGATATTTCCCCCACCATATTGTTTGCACATGTGATTATTTTGTCCATCCTTAAAGAGGCTGAAAGACCAATGTTTTATTCTGGCAAATTGTTTTATTTTGGTTAATTGATATATTGGTCTTTCTTGATTTGGTTAACAACTGTAAATAAAGATTCATTCATTCATTGTGTTGAATGGAATAATCACTAGATCACACAACTGCAAACTGGATACTGGTCCCATAGGGCATTATGTCCCATATTTCTGCAAGAGAATTCTTATTTGTATCCCAGGTCATGAAGGATTTATTGGTACTAACCCCCCCCCGAAAAAACACACCCCTTTATGGTTATAGGTAATTCAGTGGAGAAGCTCAGGAATTATGAAAAGCCCGAAATAACCACAAATAATTCCTGCAGATGTCTTTTCCCTCCCTAATGTACAAATTTCTTATCCAAAATCTAATCCTGTGGTGGATTTTTAAAAAAATGTTTTGCGTTATACATTAGCAACAAAACAAAACAAAAACCTGCAACAGATCCAATTTGACAGTCCAAGATGGGGAAATAGAGCAGATGGATTGATGAGCCCAGTAAATTCTTTTATATACGAATCATCCCAGGAGACAAGTCTTTTATGTACTCCCCAAGGTGCATAAATCAGTGTTAAATGTACTTGGCAAGCCAGCTTAAGAACTGATTTACTAACTTAGCCAATTGAAGAGTTTATATAGGCCTTTCCCATGTATAACCTGATACAGATGCTCCATTCTTGTATTTAAAGTGCCACAGATGTTGGCCAGAACAGATTCTGAGAGGAGTATCATATCAGTCAACTATTTCCAATGATTAATTTAAAGTAAATAGTCACATACTCAATCACTTGGCTGCCTAGGGATTTTTTTGTTTGGGATCATACCATTTTTCTTCTTTTCTTTCTGGTCATTCTCACCCTTATTGTGTTTCATGATCCATGTTGCACTTATCTTACTCACATTTATTGTAACCCAATATAATATGCTCTCAGTTCCTTGAATTAAGTTGGCAGTAAGTATTAAAATATTTACTATACTACAACTTTTCAAGTCCTGTGCAATATAATATGGATTTTCACATTATGTCACTAATGTACCAAGGGAGGACATATTCATGTTGAATATGTTCCATTATGTATTAATTTTACAGAACAATGGAAATGGTGTCCAGTATATAACTCCTCAGTGAGAGCTACATTTTCTAGCTGTATGACCTGCAGATTTAGAGCTTATGCCCTACCATAGACAAGCATATCCTTGGAATCTGCACCTACCATTCGGTTTGAGAGCTGAAGGTCACCTGTGCACCCTGCAACATGGCATGTGATTCAACATGTATTCCCAGAGACATCCTTGCCAGTGTGGCCCCCTTTCCAAATAGAAGGCATGTATCCTTGGATACTGAGATAGCATTCCAGTGAGTACAGTTCCTCATGTGAAAGATTTAGGTGGATGTAGGCACTAAGTAGAAATGACTTTTCTCACTATTGCTATATCAATTAGAGCACATCTATACACAACAGAAGAACAAAGAGTGACCAGATGGGCAAGGGGGTATAAATCTGAATGAATGAATGAATGAATGAATGAATGAATGAATGAATGAATGA
>JAHTLZ010000007.1:6262158-6296710 GCA_023846285.1 Phrynocephalus versicolor | reverse complement strand
AATGAATGAATGAATGAATGAATGAATGAATGAATGAATGAATGAATCCAAACAATATTCGTTCTTAAAATATCCTTTTCAATCCAACATAAACATGACTTTGAAAATGGTTGTCAGGGAATCCACACTTGGACAGAGGAATGGAAAAAAGAACCACAGATGCACCTAACGACAAAGCAATCACAAAAATAGTTATTAGTTTATGTGTTTTATCTATAGGCTACTCTTCTTCTAAGGGACCCAAGGTAGTTCACAATATTAAAAGAATGGAATTAAAACATAAAAAGTTAAACATTTGAAAACAAACTATGCACTAATTACAATATACTCTAATTGAGTAATTAAAAACAGGTAAACACTGAAAATGATCTTAATTTAAAAATGGCATTTGGGGACTCAATCATGATTGTTATAAGCTTGTCTGAAAGATAAGTTTTCAATTGTTAGCAGAAGGATAAAATTAGTGGTGGTGGTGGGGCAGCCTGATCTCCTGATTGCATAGGTGCTGTATTTGTACCTTGATAACTATTTTCATTAGTCATATTGAGAGCTGCAAGGTATCAGTAAACATTTCAACTTTTATTATTGTAATTTATTTTATCTGCATGACTGTACAGTGCACTGCATTGCCTTTTGATATGATGTGGGGTGCTTTCGCCACAATTACTTGGGGAAATGAAATAAATAAATGTTTATGATTTTTTTTTTGGCTTGGTTCATTCTTTTATATCCTATATGGGATGGTTCAGTTGCACACAAACATCTAGTAAGCGAATAGATCATTTAGAAATCAATACTGTTTAATTCAGTTATATATTATGACTGTGAGTAGTATCCTGAAATTACTTGAAATTTTAGGATACTACAAAGCACATTTTGATGGTTTATGTTTTAAAGTGAACTCGGCCTTTTCTCACATCCAGAAGAACTGGCTCCTAAAAGAAGTCGGATCCGCTCTGCCAATAATCACATAATTTGAAATGGGGGTTTCTGTGTCCTCATGGGCGGTGCTGTATTCTCCGCCTAAGTTTTGTCCCCACCACTGTGATGCACATCAAAACGCCAGTTTCTGTGATGTTTCCCTGCTTTTCCCTTGCAAACAATTTTTTTTAAGTTTCTCTGCCAACATATTGTCTTCCTTGTGTCACTGTGAACTCTGTGGCAACATATGCAATTATAATTATTCTTACATCAGGGTGTTTAATAAGGAAATTTTCAGTAAATTTTGAGTAATAGGGAAATTTTCAGTAATTTCAGTAAAATACAGGTCAGTGCATATGATGTCGGCTTGTCAGTGTATTAATATCCTGAAAACACGATTTTTTTTAAAAAAGAACATGGGAAATAAGCACAACAGGGGATAAGAGAAAAAAACAAAGGCATTTCAGAGTCCCTACTCAAGTTTGCATCGCCTTAAAAGATGCATCGAAAGTGGCTCCAAAAATGAATACCCCCAGAGGTAACTGCTGAAAGACCTGCTGGGATGCGCTTAAGGGAGCATGGTTGGGATTTTTTTTTTTTTTAAAAAAAGCTGGCTGCTCATGAGGGAATGATTTTTGAAACAGATTTTCCTTTTTAGCAGTCATGGGATAAGCCTTTAAATCACATTGGGGGGGGGCGTGAAACCAAGGTGAACTATAAATTGGAGGCATCACATCAAATTTCCTCAGACTGATGAAGCTGCTTGGATGGGTAGCAAAATGTTTTGATCTCACAAGAAATGAAGTCCAGTTGCCATGATGCAACTTCCAGATAACCTCACCTGGATGAGTGAGAATCTTCCCCCAGAGCAATCCCAAATATTAAGGGACCACCAACATGGCAGCTTACTTATCTGCATTTGATACTTACTACATCACATTATCCATATTTTAACGCAGGTACAGTAGTACCTTGGTTTACAAACACAATCTGTTCCGGAAACATGTTCATAAACCAAAATACTCATATATCAACAAATAAACACATAAAAACATAAGAATAATGAAAAGTCACCTAATTCATTCTGACACATGCCCCAATGCCACGGGAGCCACCTTCACTGTCACTCACTGTGACAAGGTGAATGCGGTGGTGCTGGGCCCTGCCCAATGACAAGCAAAGTGCATGCAATCACAGGGATGGCCTGCCGGGTGTGGTGGAGACAGTACTGGGGCCTGCCCAATCAGAGCCGAAGTGTGTACCGGCATGGTGACAGCCTGCCTGGCTACACTGGCGGCAGCTGGGATGTGGTGCTTTGCTGCTGCTGGGTCTGGAGGCCTACATGGCTTGGACCTCCACTGGGGCCACAGTGAGGGCCAAAGTCAGGAGGAGGTGGTGGTGAACCAGACTGTTTGAGAGAGTGGAATGCTCCTGGCTCACACTGCTGTCACCCCCTTGCCACCTCACTGTCACCCACTTGCCAGTATGTCAGCTGCAGTGGTAGAGGAGGGTATGACAGCAAAAAACCATGTCCAATGTTCATTTTGCAAGACATTGCTTGTTGATCGAGGCAAAAATCAGCAGAAATTTTTGCTCATTGAGCAAAATGCTCATTTATTTAGTTGTTTAGAGTATTTTTATGTAGAGGAGCCCACTTTGAGGCTCGGTTACCTCAAACCCCAAGGCACATGGCAAGTGGTGTGCAAGTCATTAGTTCATGGACTATAGCAGTGGTTTTCAACCTGTGGGTCCCCAAATGTTCCTAGACTGCAACTCCCAGAAGCCTCCACCACTTCTGCTGGAAGGGATTTCTGGGAATTGCAGTCCAGGAACATCTGGGGACCAATAGGTTGAAAACTACTGGACTACAATCACATGTAAGGGCATGGCCCAGTGTGGCATGCCAGGCCATTCTGACCCCTAAATGGTCAGCCTCCAGCATCCATGGCTCAGCTGGAAGCCAGGGAGAACAGGTTTTACCACCCAAATATCAGGCAATCCCAGTTCTGGGAGCATATGTTATCAGAAACCCTTCCTCTCACTATCAATGATTTAAGGCTTTGTTTACTGTATCTAATAGAAAAAGCTCAGCTGCTTGGAAAGGCGGTGTGAGAGCATGCTGCTTCGACTCCACCAATTGTGTAGTCTTCACTGCATTTTTACCCTCACTTTCTCCTTGGAAAAGGACCCAAGGCAGCTTATAGTAATGAGGAACAATATACAGCAGTACAATTGACATATTTAAGTTTTAGAACAGAGAATTGAGGGACATTTTATAGCATTAAAAGACAACATTAAAGCTACAAGAGAAAGCAAGCAGTTAAAAAGAGAGTAAAAACTCCATGTAACCATGCACTGTAGACCATCCAAAAGTTATGGGGAATGAAAACATAGTGTCAATGTAATCAAACAAGGGAGATATAAACACAAAGTTATAATTGGTTATAAACACAAAATCTAGGCAATCATGTATGGTAGATTCATATAAAGGCACATAATAGGTAGTCCAAATAGGAGTACTTGTTAACCAAAGTACTCATAAAACAAGGTACCACTGTATTTGTTATTCCCCAATTCATATTATAAACCACCTTGGATCCTTTTAGAAAGAAGAGAAGCTGAATATAAATTTCATGCATCTGGATCAAATGAAAAAGTCAAAGGAAGTGCTGGTGAAATTTCAGCAGCTGCTCATAGTGATGAAACGACTAAAATTTGACAGTTTGTTAGTTGTACCACAATTAATCCGTAATAACTGAAAGGCTCTGCTTTTCCTGATATGTGCAGACATGCTACTAACTTCACAAAAAATCAATAAGTTGCAAACATCTTTAGAGAACTATCAAATCCTGACACCATGGAAACTAATCGACTGGACAGGCATATTTTTTAATTAGCTGAGTCTATTATTCCATTTTTCTTTTTTTTAGCATTAAGCATTGAGAAAAAGGAATTGTCTCACACTGGAGAAGTGATAGATAGGGAGGAACAGATGTTTGAACAATGAATTCCCACTTTAACTCAAGAACAGCAGCAATCTTCAACTTTGCTTTCATGCAAGTACTGATACAAAGAAGAAATTAACAAAGGCATTTTTAAAAGATCACATGCAAATACCTGTAGTTGTGAAGTCTGTCTTTTTAAAAATTATGGCATGTCAAAGATAAAGTGGCATATAAATTTGCAATATTTCAGGCAGATTAAATGAATTCTTAAATTCACTAGTTTGGAATTTAACTCTCTGAACACTGACATTAGTTAGTCAGGATGTTAATGCCGATTCTCCCCTCGAAACAATCCCAGAAGCAAAACAAAACAAAACAGCATGAAATTGAAACTGGCTTAGAGCTGCAGAGGTGGAAGGGACCCAGTGGATCACTGATTCCAGATCCTATCAAGGAGATGATAGATTTGGTTGTGGATACCATGAGTTTTATTCAGCATATTGCACATAAAGCTTCAAATATAATCAAAAGGCTGTTGGCTTGATATTAAAAGAACTCTGCAATACATATAACTTCTGCTTAGAGTGAAAATTTATGCCTGCCTATCATTTCTGTATTCTTTCTTTCTTTATTTATTTTATTTATTCTTGTACTTATTAACTGCCCAATTTTCCCATAGGGAACTCTGGGCAGTGTACAGCACGTCACCCAAACAGCAACTGCCCAACTACAAGATAAACCCCAGCAATAATAAACAATAAAGGACTAGCAAAATACAATCAATATACAAACATTTATAAGAATACAAAAAAAAATCAGATAAAATAGACATAACACCACTGACCATGACAGAGTCAACGTCAAGGTGAGACACAGAGAGTTTTAGGGAGTTCCCTGTCACAAAGAACATGTGTAGCAACACTTTGCAACTAGCTAACCACAAGCTGATGGCATAAGCCACAAAATGTACAGTACAGAAATGTACAGAGGTTACGAGTTCAAAAGAGGTACATAAATGAGGAAGTGACACTGGATATCAGAAAACAGGATGCAGTACTTGTATTTGACATTTGATGAAGTGTTAAAAGAGGAACTGCGACAGAACTCTCCAGAAGTTAGGGCGCAGCTCTGAGAAGGTATATAGAGAGCCATCATGCTCTGTTTGATGTCTGAAAACTTGGTGCCAACTCTGTGGCTACTTTGAATTTGGATCCTGAATGCATTCAGCTCTCTTGTTTTTTGTCAATGTTATAACCTTGTGTGTTACTAATAAACAACAGTTTGAGTTTGATATCTCAAGTGTGGCAGCATCATTTTTGACAGCATCACCCAATTTTATTAGAGACACAGTGGGAAATCAAACTCCCAACCTCTGGCTCCGTGGATAGAGACCTATGCCATGATGTAGCCATTGCAAAATATAATTATAGCCTTCTGGTTGAAGAATAAGAGGTGTAATGGTCCTAAATCTTAGAGCAATACTAGCAGGGGGGATTATTAGCCTTAAGTTCAAAACATCCAAGTCCATGGTATGAGAAGGATCATGTGTATAACATCAGACTTCTATGTCTCTTTTGAAGGAGGGCCAGCTATCTGTGCTATGTTAGGCAGATGCTGTGACATCTATACTAAGTAGTACTTCACTCAAAGTACATATAAGTCCTCTACCAATTGTAATTGAAAGGGAAGATATATAAGAGCAATAAACACAACAAAATGTCTACTGCTTCCTGCTGTTAACACAGACACAGTTCATGTCCCCCCTGCCCAGGAAGCAGCAGGTTGTCTCTTAAAGGCATAGCAACACTGTTTCAGAATGCCATGTTAAGTACACCACTCTCCTTCCTTCTATTTCCCTAGAGATTCCTCCCACTTTGATTTATTGATTTAGCTGCTCTCGAGATACATAATCCCATCTTGCCTGAAAATACACCTTATGAGAATTCAGTACTCTGCAGATTTCTGATGCTATTGCAGGGTATTTACTTCTGCACTGCTAGGGTTGGTGTGACAGATAGTCCCCCATCTTTCGTCAGGGCCTCATCTTCTCCTGAGCAGTAAGAATGGCCATTATTCTTGCTATCACCTAAAGTTTCCACTTTTCATGTAAAAGCAGATAAGTTCCTATAACTTAAAAACACAAGTTGTTAACCAACAGCTACTAGTTTCTAATAAATGCTTCCAAGATAAAATTTAAAGACATATTAAATAAACACACATACTATGTATGTTGATCTAAATAAGTGTATCAGGTTGTGTTATATTTAATAATGCAAACTGACAGGGAAGTGTGATTAGATTCCCACTGTGTAGTGGACAGACCAATGTATTTGTTATTTTTTTATTTTGAATATTTATACCCCACCTTTTCTTTGGAAAAGGACCCAAGGTGGCTTACAATAATGTACAGCACAGAACATTTAAGGCATATTCAAGTTTGAGAACAGGGAATTAGAAAAGGCATCTTACAACATTAAAAGGCAGCAGCAAAAATAAAAAGAGCACACAAACAGTTAAAAGGAAAAAATTCCACAATGAGAAATGAACACCAATATGGAAAACACAGGTGTACTTATAAAGTCAGTCAATGCAATCATATATGGTAATCTATCTAAAAAGTCATATAACAGGTAGTCCATCATTCAGGGAAAGCTCGCCTGAAAAAGAAGGTCTTTGACTGTTTCTGGAAAGACAGCAGAGAGAGGGCAGACCTGGCTTCCAGTGGGAGGGAGTTCCAAAGTCTGGGAGCAGTAAGAGAGAAGGCCCTTTCATGTGTTCTTATGAGATGCACCTGTGAAGGTGGTGGGATGGAAAGGCTTCTCATGATAACCTTAACACCTGAGCTAGTTCATACTGAGAGATTCGATCTTTGAGGTAGTTTGGACCCAGGCCATTTTCTACCAGGTGGTTGATGTACTAGAGCTTGAATACCCACCTGGCCATGGAAATTCACTAAGTGTGTGTTGAACTGGTAAAGCTACTCTTTAAATATCTCACTTACCCTGAAATCCATAGTAGGGCCTCTATACCATAAATACGTTCCAACTTGATGGAAAGAATACACAGACACTGTGATTGGGGGTCATACTGTTAGACTTTTATTTTTACTTTTATTTATGCTAAAACAAATGTGGTGCTATGTATATAGTTTTTTCAGGAACCTGCCTCGTAAACATAGAGACATTATTACCTGTTTTTCCAGGAGGTCAGAAAACTGTTGTGTGCAGATATTTTGTAGTTCTGGAAAATTAAAGATGGAGTTGTCTATCTCCAACACTGTGTGGTCACCTTGTCAAAACATGATTGTGGTTGGAATTCTATTTGCAATTTACCAAGTATAAATGAGCTACTCATTTCCTGGTCACTTACTCAGTAACATGGCCAGCAACTTATTACGAAGTAGCAATCAGTCAATACAACTGATGCAATTTCACTTCCACATATGGAAACACTAACAGGATTTCAGCCTCTGATTCTCAAACCAGTCATTTCCTCAGTACAGTGGTACCTTGTATAAAGGAATTAATTCGTTCCAAATGAAATTATGTTAAGCAAATTTTCCTTTATACAAATTCCCATAGGAATGCATTGAAAATGGAGTAATCCCATTTTTATGTTGTATGGATTTTCCCCATAGGCGATTATGTTAAGCAAATTTCCCCTATCTCTGGAATTTTTTATGTTGTACAAATTTTATGTTACACAAGCTGTTTGTTATACAAGGGTCCACTGTATATATATTATCTGCATAGGACTATAACTTACTACATGATTTAATCACACAGAGATGGCAAAAGTTGCAAATGCAAATAAATAGAGGCATAGTTGCGGAAATGCCTAAATAACAGTAGTAATAACTCAGCCTTCCATCCTTCCGAGGTCGGTAAAATGAGTACCCAGCTTGCTGGGGGGGCAATGTGTAGCCTGCACACTGTAATAAAAATTGTAAACCGCCCAGAGACCACTTGTAGTGGTATGGGGCGGTATATAAGCAGAACACTTTGCTTTGCTTTGCTTTATGGTTGGGGTCTTCTCTGTGTTGCTGTTTCATGGTAAGAAGACAAAGATTTGTTATGATGTACCATAATTTGCGTATTATATTGTATGTAGTGTTGTAACTCAGAAGCTCCAAACATACTTATTCCTTCATGGAAATTCCATTTAGATTCCTTAGCTGATTAGGTATGTACATCCAAACAAGTCATCCCAGTCTTGGCATTTAATCTGGAGTTCTCTGATTACCTGTACTAAAAAAGTGCAGAGGAGGGCAACCAGAATGATTAGGGTTGTGGAACACCTTCCTTATCATCTGAGGCTGCAATGGCTGGGCCTCTTCACTCTTGAACAACTGCACCTAAAAGTTGACCTAATTGAAGTTCACATCACAACTGTGGCCAGGAGCACATTTGTACAATTAAAGCTAGTACACAAGTTATGCCCATTCCTGGAGAAACCTGCACTGGCCTTGGTAACTCATGCCCTAGTGATGACCTGACTGGACTACTGTAATGCACTCTATGTGAGACTCCCAATGAGAAGCCTCAGGAAACTTCAATGGGTCCAAAATGCAGCAGCCAGATTGCTGACTGAGGCAGGTTACAAAGACCACATTACTGCTAATCAGCTATCGTGCACAATTCAAAGTGCTGACCTCGACCTACAAAGCACTGTATTATCTGGGTCCTAGCTACCTCAAACATCGAATCTCACAGTATGAACCAACTCAGGAGAGGCCTTTCTCTCCATCTCACCTCCCTCACAGGTACACCTTGTGCAAACCCATGAAAGGGCCTTCTCGGTTGCTGTGCTCAGACTCTGGAACTTCCTCCCAGTGGAGGCCAGGACTGCCCCATATCTGCTGTCTTTCTGGAAACAGGGAAACACTTTTCTCTTCAGGCAAGCTTTCCCTGAATGATGGACTACCTACTGTGCCTTTTTATGTATCTACCATAAATGGCTACACAGACTTTGTGTTTATAACCACTTATAACTTTGTGTTTATACCTCTACTTGTATGATTGCATTGACACTATGTTATCAATTGTTAGCCTTATAATGTTGTCTTATAATGCTGTAAGATGCCCCTCAATCCCCTGTTTCCCAAACTAATAGTGTCTTAATTGTAATGGACTGTATAGTCTCTCCTTACTGTAAGCCACCTTGGGTACGTTTCCAAGGAGAAAGGTGGGATAAAAATACAAAAAAATAAAAATAAAAATGCACACTGTTAGGTTCCACAAAATCTGAACCAACGTACAGCAACCATGTTTCGTATGAAAGATAAGTGGGGTATAAATACAATAATAAATAAATAAATAAATGATAGGTCTTTCAGTGGAACAGTCTTCCTAGTGAAGTGCGCTCTGCAGAGTCCCTGCTGGCCTTCCGTCGAGCTTTGAAAACCTTGCTCTATCGAGAGGCCTTTGGTGACCAAGCTTAATTTAAAGTTGTTGTTGTTTTCTTCCCGCCATTTGTCAATTTCTTATTTTAAGACACTCGGTTGCTGAGCCACACTTGTTTTAGGACAAGGGTGCAGCTTGTCTTGTCTTATTTTAATTTACTTGAATTTATTCTTCTACTGTATTTGTCTATTATAGTGTATACTGCTGTATTGCTCAGCTCCTGTAAGCCACCCAGAGTTCCCTCTAGAAGATGGGTGGGGTACAAATTCAATAAATAAATAAATAAATAAATAAATAAATAAATAAATAAATAAATAAATAAATGAGATAGTTAAGGAGTAGTTTTACCAGTTCCTCACCCCCAATAAGCTTCCGTGGCTGAGCAGTGATTTGAACACAGGCCTCATGAGTTCTTGTTTGTCATTCTACCCACTATACCACACTGGGTATTCTGAAACAAATTGGACAACTAGAGGTTCCCTTTAGTATCAGTAGTCAAAATCCAGTAGTTAAGTAGTAACTAAAGCAGACCTATTCATAGAATCACAGAAGATTGAATTTGAAAAGGGACGAGAAGGCCATCAAATCCAAACCCCTGCTTAATGAAGGAATACAAATCAAAGGATATCTGCCAAGTGGTTGTCCACACTTCTCTTTGGACAACCAAAGACAGTTTTGGAGCACGTGCCATCTCTTGAGTTAATGGGGACCACTGTCATACTACTATAACAAATAGGAAGCCATTTTCTGATATAACCCAAAACCGGGTTCTTTTAACTATTTTGCCCATTGTTGCATGTCCTGCACTCTGTGATGATGGAGAACAGATCTTGCCCCTTCTCTATGTGATGGCCTTTCAAATATATGAAAAGTGCTAACATATCTCCCCTCAGCCTTCTTTTCTCCAGGCTAAATATGTTCAGTTCTTTCAGTGTCTCCTCATAGGGCTTGGTTTCCAGTCCCCAGATCATACTTATCTGATCTTGCTCTCATTTATCAGCATCTTTCTTGAGGTGTGGTGTCCAGAACTGGACACAGTACTTAAGGAGAAGCCTATCTAGTGCCAATTAGAGGGGGGTGAGCACCTCATAGGATTTGGAAGTTATACTTCTGTTAATGCGATCTAAAATAGCATTTCCCTTTTTTGTGGCCACATCATACTATTGGGTCATATTCAGTTTATTATATACAAGAATTCCAAGATCCTTCTCTCCTGCAGTATTGCTGAGCCAGGTATAGTCCATCTTGAATCTGTGCATTTGGCTTCTTTTTCCTAGATGTGGTACTTTGCAATTATTCCTGTTAAATTTCATTCTGTTGGTTATAGCCCAGTGCTCCAGCCTATCAACATCATTTTGAATTTTGTTTATGTTTTGCAGGATACTAGCAATTCCATCCAGTTCTGTGAATCTTACAAGCATTTTCTACAGTCCCTTGTCCAAGTCATTAATAAAAATGTTGAAGAGTACTGGATCCAGAACTGAGCCCAATTGTTACATCCTCCAACCCTCTATGTATGATTATGTATACAATTGTGTATCCACCTTACATTTGATTTATTCAGCTCACACTTAGCTTGCTCACCATTTTATCATGGGGAATTTTGTCAAAGGCTTTGATGAAGTCAAGATTCTTACATCTACAGCATTCTATCTGTCTATCAGGGAGGTTACCTGATCAAAAAATAAGGTCAGGTATGTCTGGCAGGATTTGATCTTGAGAAATCTATTTTGGCTTCTATTTATTTGAATTAGTGGTCTTCTAGTTATTTGAATCAGTTTACTGAGCCAGTGGGGGTTTGATAAGTCAACTCCTTGATAAAGTCAATTCAGTCAATGGACCTACTCTAATTGTTACATTCTAGATTTCAGTCAATGAGCTAGAATTACTCTTTCTCCTATTTGTTCAAATACCTTTAATGTATGCTATTTTGATGACAATATCCCCATGCTTCTTTTTATGCTGAAATGTACATACTGAAATGTAAAATACAGATATGCATCTTCAGCCATCTTTAGCTTTATGGGTTTTCCCTTCCTATACAGGAGTAATGAATTCGGGCCAACATGCATGTGGAATAAATACGTTTTCACTTTCCTAGCATATGGAAAATTCCCAAAAGGTATATTTTCACATGTGAACTTTTGATTCTTAGGCGATGTCCAAAATCTTGTAAAATTAATTGCTAGAAGTCAGATCATATTTTAATAAGGAGGACAAGACTAAAAGGAAAAGTTAATAGCTTCAAATTGCACACAATTTTCAATAGCAACATGTTAGATATGACAGCCAGCTGAGAGGCTGGAGTTAACTGTAAACTAATGCACAAGCTGAAAGAATCATATAGCTGTTTATGAAAACAAGATAGCTGTGCAGAATCCAACTGAGGAAAGCTTGCTGAGCCAGAAAAGAAATCTGTCAGAAGTTCCTGATAGCTGTCTTTTATTGTGATAAATTCTTTTTCCCATCTTTAGCAACTGATGTAGATGCATTACAGAAGTGACATGCCAGCACTGTTAAACAGAGTACAAGTAGAAGATTTGGCCCAGGCAGTGAATAATCATTTTAGAGTATTGGTTTCACAGGGCTCTCAAAACACTGATTTTTCTCTCACCCTCCCTGCTTTATTCCTGGATTAATCCAAGACTTTGATTCATCAGTCAGCTTATGGGTACTTTAAAAGAAACATAAATATAAAAAATAGATCAGGGTTCAAGATATCTTCAAAATGACATCAGAAGCCTCATCTTGGAGTTATCTTGGCACAAAATGAAAGGCCAGGTGCTATCCTTAGAGCAGAAAATTATGGTGGTTAGAGCAGAGCAATCATTTCTGATTTGCACTTTTATGTGATGGGGATGTCTTCTTGTGCTAGTAGAGCTCCTATGTATGGAATTGCTGACAACAGATTTCCTAAAATATGTCTGGAATGGTTATATTGTGTGAAAGTTCATTTCTGGCATATTGCAACTGTAAAACCTCTATGATGGAGGCCAGAGATATTCACTTTATCATATTAACGTGAACAAACAAAAGGATAGCAATGAATAGTAGGTACAGGGTTTTAATAGGATATTCAAGACTTAGCTTCAAATCCTCACTCAGCCATGGCACCTCACAGGAGAATGGTAACGGGAAACCACTCCTTCAATATCCCATTTACCAAGACAACCTAATTAGAATTTCCACAACAACAACAGCAGCAGCAACAACAACACTACACAGAGTGAAACTGGACCTTAGTGAGAATTCTAGTGCACTGCAGGGTATAAAAATACACCACATCCAAAAGAGTATTTGTGTGCCAATTCTCTGGATTTTGCGTGATGTTTCAATATAAGAATTGTAAGTTTTATCCTAAGGTGGTGGTTGGGGGGGATAAGCAGAGTGTTCTACTTATATACATCCTCATAGTGCTCAAAGTACTCTCTGGGCAGTGTACAGTTCAGTTATGCATGCTACATATTACCCCCTTCCCCAAGCTGAGTACACAGTTATCTGGATTTAGTAGGCTGAACTGAACTTCAGCCAGCTATCTGGGACTGGACCCCGTGTCATGAGCACAGTGGTGGCTGCAGAGAAGCAGTTTGAGCACTGCACCATGTAGTGCTTAAGGAAGTCAGTCTATTTTAAATGAGAACAAATATATTTTGTTTCATTGCATCTAGTTTGTTAAATAAATAAATAAATAAATAAATAAATAAATAAATAAATAAATAAATAAATAAGCAAGCAAGCAAGCAAGCAAGCAAGCAAGCATGGGCCTAATATGTTAGGTTGGCTGTGTCATACAAGTACAGCAACTATGGAAAACCAGTAGATTAGGGTGTTTTTTTTTTGGGGGGGGGGGTGTCCTGAAACATATATTTTGTTGTTATTTAAATACATGGCCAGAAAGACACTCAAGGGGATCCTAGATTAAATCAAGCCTTAACTATCTCTGGAGGCAAAAATGATGAAACCCAGTCTGCCATAATTTGGGTACACCATGATAAAACAGAACATCAAATATTAGTTGGGTTGAAATAAGCCACAGCCTTGGGTTTGCAAGAGCTGAGTTGGATTATTAATGATAGGACATTTTGGAAACAATTCATTTATAGGGTCAGTATAAGTTGAATGTGTCTTGACAACATATCTCAACAACAGGGGCATGCAAAATGACAAACTATGCAAAATATAGGCATTTTTCAAAATATAACTGAGCATGCATGATGTCTGTACATTATTGTGTTTCTGGATGGATTTGTGTACAGAATGTTTCTACAGTTTTCCAGTCATATAAAGCAAAGTGATGATCTCCATCAATTTCTATATATATTCCTTTCCTAAGCTGGAACTGAGTAAAATAGATTTTGATCCCTGCCTATTTGGTCCATTGTAATGGATCGAGGGATGGACTAGGACTCAGGAAGTATAGGTTCAAAGGCCCACTCAGCCATGTAGACTCACTGGGAGTGTGAAACTGGTAAAGCCACTCATGAAAGGCAGAAATGCAATAAGAATTAGATAGGAAACAAGTAGTCTTATTGCCACCTGCATACTAATCCCATAGATTTGCCTTATGGATAATGCACTACTGTGGCCACAAGTGTGGTCCAGAAGTCATTTTTCCAGCCCACCCAACCAAGGCATGCACAGGAGGCTCTGGATGGTGGCCCAGATGGGTCAAGCAAAACTTCCATATATAAGGTTGCTCTCAGCATTCCTGGAGCCTCTTCATCAGCTATCATTGTTAATTAAGAACAATGGGTTGGCTGGGAATTTTTGGTCTGATCCCAATTGGCAGAAACAGAATCAGTTTTTTTTTTTTTAATTCACCCATCTTTTGCTTAATTGCTATTGTTCAGGGTTGGGCAAGTTTTTTTTCCTAATTGAACACACTGGGGGGGGGGGGGGTAGTGATGAAAGGCAGGTGTTGAGAGGTGAGTTGATAAGGGTGCAAGCCAGCCCACCTCACAGCGTTGAAGGCCTGGGGGACTCTGTGCTGGGAGGGGGGAAAGGCGGGGCCCCAAGGACTATG
Organism: Phrynocephalus versicolor; assembly: GCA_023846285.1. Classification (NCBI taxonomy): domain Eukaryota; kingdom Metazoa; phylum Chordata; class Lepidosauria; order Squamata; family Agamidae; genus Phrynocephalus; species Phrynocephalus versicolor. The sequence continues at coordinate 6,282,419 of JAHTLZ010000007.1, read as the reverse complement.
ATCACCTAGAGCCGGGAGCATCAAGTAGTTGGGGTTGGAGGGATTTCCCAGAGGTTATACCATCTCACCTGTTGGTCCATTTGTGACTAGGCTGGTCCCAGACAGATTAGCCTTCCGCCCTGCTGTTACCCCCCCCCCCTTTAAAGTTATTATGTTGACTGGTTAATAAAGTGTGGTCCATGTTTCAATCCATCTTTCTGTATCTTGCCTCATTACTCCAGGCTGGGTGGGCAATGAAGTATCTGGGCAAAGGTAACTAAAAATTACAGCTGGGAAAGAGAAAAGCCTTTCAAATTGCCCCTGCTACAATATGAGCATGACATAAAAAGAACAAAAATAAGAAGGATGAAAGTAAAGGTGGGAACACTTGCAACACATTTCTTCATTTTATAGTCACTCTAGAAGTCACTTCCAGATGCTCCCCAGCTATAGCAGCCGGCAAGCTGCAAATGCTGCAGATGAGTCAGCTCAGTTGAGACATACACAAACACCCACACATACACAGAAACAAATAAACTGATCAAGCTCCATTTGTGCTTGTGTTTTTAAAGTAGAAATATAGTGTTGAAACTGAGGGGCAATTTCTTACAGTGCACTATATTAACCAATATATAAAACAAACCCTAAATTCAGTTACTTATCCAAGCTAGAGTAGACCCATAGAATCAAGGAACTTATCAAGTTAGTACTTACCAATTCAGTCTTTGGGACAACCTAGTGGGTTTAGGCCTGAGTGTTGGTACATCCTGAAGCTGCACATTCACAGCAAGGTATCTAAACAAAAGAGGCAGAATAAGCAGGGCACTTCCTCATAGTACTACAGTGACCCCCCTGCCATTTCACGGTTCTGGTATTGCGGTCCCACTACATCGTGGGACCGCAGTACCAGAACCGTGGGGACGGGGCAGTGGGGGGTCATCTGGGTTGCTCCGTGCGGTCCTCCCACGCACCCCCGAGAAGCCTCCAGGGTGCGTGGGTGGGCGGCGGCAGGTGATCTGGTCACTCTGCGCAGCCCTTCCATGCACCCCTAAGAAGACGTGGGGCCATGGGGACGGATGGGGGTGATCTGGTTGCTCCGTGCGGCCCTCCCACGCACTCCCGAGAGGCCTCTGGGGTGCATGGGCGCATGGTGGTTGGCTATCCGGTCACTCCACGCGGCCCTCCCATGCACCCCGGAGAAGCCTTGGGGCCGTGTGGGCAGGCGGCGGCGGGCAATCCAGTTGTTCCATGCGGCCCTCTCATGCACTCCCGAGAAGCCTTGGGGCCGCATGGGCAGCCAACGGTGGCGGGAGGTAAGATCCCCCTGCCGCCATCGCTGTGCCGTGCAATCACCCCCTGCCCCCACCCCACCTGCTTCTTCATATCACGGATTTTCGTGCATCGCGGGTGGGGTGGGTCCCTAACCCCCGCGATTGGCGGGGGGTTACTGTATAAAGAAACGGACTTTCTGTCTGTATGATTTACAAGTCTTTGGCTGCATTTAAAGAGAAAAGTGCAAGCAGATGTCCACCTGCTTACGATTCTCCATAATCTTTGCTTCCTTCAGGTGAGTGGGAAAAGAGCAAATTTTACTGGAAGGACAGTCAGGAAGTCAGCATGTACATGCATGGAAATTAAGATACAGGCATCCAAGGGCTATTTCTAGCTACCTTTGTCAAACAAGGAACCTGGCAGCTATAAAAGACAAATCCTTTTCAACACTTCCCCCTTATATGTGGATTGCCTTTCCAAGGAAGACTTACATGATACCTATGTCCTTGTTTATTTACTGCTAAAGTACTTTTTATTTTTATTAATTTTTATTAATAGTAGTGCTAAGCACACTTCAACTTTAGTTCTAATTTTAAAATGGTTTTTTTGTGTGTGAATTCTGAGGTGTTTTTACTCTTTGTTGCTTGTTTTTATTTAATTATTTTAAATTATTTTATTTCATATTTTGATGCATTGCACATTAACCAGGGAACCATTGTCATTAGGTAGTCTATACATGCAATAAATAAATACAAGTGGATTGAATCAACAGACACCAGCAGCTGAAAGCCTGTAGTCAGACCAGGGCAAGGCAGATGGCTTCAAGAGAATAACCATGACCAAAAACTTTTTGAAGACAGGCACTTTGTTCAAATAAGTGCCACAACAGAACTCTTATTTAAATTAGATTCGAACTATTTAGATGTTAGATTATAGATGACATTCTGATTTTGATGTTTTTCCCCAGATATAGTTGCACTCAACGCACTTCACAATGCAGATACATACTAAATAATACATCCAGACTAGGCATGCCATTAAACTTTTAAATTCTAATCAGCATAATGAATAATATAATATCAGTATAAGAATGTGAGCAAAAGTAATAAAAACAACGAATCTAATAATGATGCAGGCAATGATTACTTTGTTAAAAAAGAGAGAAGAAAATCAGTGCAACAAACAAAAAATGTCAAGCAGAAATACGGTGAGTCCCTAAATAACAAACGGAACTAGCTGAAAACCTAAACATATTCTGCAGAGGCCCAAGATGTTCAGCTCTATGCTCCCAACAAAAAGCATAGGAAAGGGAATGGCAGCTTATAGGAACAAACCCATTATTTCACTTCAGCTAGACCCAAACAGACTTATGTCCAGCGCTCAAAATTTACCTTGGTTTCCAAGCCTCATGCCTATGAAAATAATCCATTTGAGATCAAACATAGGATGTACCTACAGAGAGGATATACCATCACAGTGTGAATCCTATTTCTATTTGGAAAGGGGTTTTATCCTTGTTAGAAGCCCCAAACATACAGTACTGAATGTTTATTGTATGTACCACAAAAGAGGGTGGTTTAGGTTTATCTAATATAAATCTACATTAAATAGCCAATCAGTTAAGACATAGTCCAGATATAATAGTAGAAAATGATTACTTAATTAGGAGAGACCTAGAAGTTATGCAAAAGGAGAATATATTATTTAACGGAGGTATTAATGCTCAGAATAGAAGGATAAATAATCCATTTTTGAAAAACATGATGGAATGCTGGAAGAATTTTAGGGAGATTCTAAGTCCATTGATTTTTCCCTTGATTCGAGTAATGGAAATTTCCAGAAAATTTAAAAGGGAAGTTAAATAAGATATTACAAGATTTAAAAAAGTGATTTTAAAGGATGGTGTAAAACAAATGCAGAACAAAGAATAAGGGAGAAATTAAGAGAAAATATTTCTTGGTTGAATATTATACAAATGGAGAAATGGACTAAAGAATGGATAACTAAAGTAAGAGCCCCATGACACAGTGGTAAAATGCCTGTACTGTGCTCACGACATGGGGTTCGATCCCAGGTAGCATGCTCATGGTTGACTCAGTGTTCCATCCTTCCGAGGTTGGTAAAATGAGTACCCAGCTTGTGGGCAGGGGGGGGGCAATGTGTAGTCTGCATACTGTAATTAAACCATATATGGGGAACTATATAAGCAGAATACTTTTTGCTTTTAAAGTAGGAGATTGCAGGAAATTGACTAGGTTTGAAGAAATTATATACAGAAGAAATAAAATAGAAAATAAAGAAGAGAGAAAATGTATACTAAGTGAGATATACAAGTTACTAATTCAGGAGGAATATAAAAAACAAATTAACAGAGATATGGCAAGAAGATATTAATAAATAAATAGAAGAGGAAGAATGGGGAAATGTGGAATAAAAGAATAGTGAAAAATATGTCAGTGAGGGCAAACAAAACTATATATATAGTATATAACACTGATAAAGTTAAATAAAATAAATAAATAAATTTCTCCAATATGGTAGAGATATAAAAAAGAAAAAGGGACATATTTACACATGTGGTGTGTATATGAGATAAAGAAAATGGAATGGATACTGGTTGTTAATGAAATACAAGAAATATTAGGGAAAGGGATTCACAAAGGCATTGTTGAATCTGTTTATGGATACACGATTGAAGAAAGAAGAGGTGGAATTGGTAATACCGTATATACTCGAGAATAAATCGACCTGAGTATAAGTCGAGGCCCCTAATTTAACCCCCCAAACTTGGGAAAACGTATTGACTCACATATAAGTCTAGGGTGGGAAATGCAGCTGAGCCTGGAAGCTCCTCCTTTGTGATCTGGGGAAGTGGTGTGTGATGTTTAAAATGACTTTTAGCCACCGATGCAAGTGCTTGGGTTGGTGGCTAAAAATCATTTTAAACATTGTAGGCCACTCCCCTGCAACATGGGGGGGGGGTCAGGAGAAGTGGTGCACAGTGTTTAAAATGACTTTTAGCCACCAACCCAAGCACTTGCCTCAGTTGCTAAAAGTATTGGCCCAAATATAAGCTGAGAGCCCCTTTTTTCAGCCCAAAACTAGGCTTATATTCGAGTATATACAGTATAGTGATAATGGCAGCAAGGTTGCTTTTTGTCAAGTATTGGAAATCCAATAACCAAATGACATTGGAGGAATGGTATATGGCCATTAATAATAAATTGACTTGTGAAATTAAATTAGGAAAGGTTTGAAAAGGTTTAATGATTTTGATGGAATATGGGATAAACTATTGGTATATGTATTTCTAAAAGGTAAAGGGTATACACCTGAAGATGACTCAATGTATTTCTGGAGAGAAATGGGCTGGTTGTTACCTTAAGAGAGTGGTGGCCAAACTTCAGCCCTCCAGATGTTTGGGATCACAACTCCCACAGTTCTTTGTCATTGGCAATACAGGCTTGGAATTCTGGGAGTTGTGTGGTCCAAAACATCTGAGGGCTGAAGTTTGGCCACGACTGCCTTAAGAGTTGTAACTCTGTAAGTCCTGGGGTGATCCAACCAGTGTTCGTAGCTGAGGGGGGTTGCCCCTCCCTACCAGCCAGTAAAAGTGGCTAGCGAGATGCTGCTGCCGGCAGTTGAGCGCTGCTGATGCCAGCAAATAAAAAGGAAAAAATACAGTCTGGGAATCCAGTAAAAGCGGCAAGAAGCCACTGCCCACAGCGAGCACTTCTTGGAGCTCAGCATTCCACAGGAAGCAGTGTAGCACTGCTAAGATTGGCAAGAGAGGAAACACTCTGATTGAAAAAGCGGCTACCCAATATAAGTCAACCAAGAGGGCAGACAAGGACAAATAAAAGGCTTCCAGGCCCACTATACACCTGAGTCTAAAAAAAAAGCCACCCTCCAAGGTCCAACACTACAGCCCACCAGCCGGCTAGGAGCGGAGATAAAAAAATGTCCCACCATGCATGACGTTCCCCAGCACAAAATAAAAGGTTAAATTATCACGGTGCATAGAGAAGACTGCAAGGATGAAAGGGCAGCTGAGGACAACGACCTAACATGGCCAAAAAGACACTATGTGTACACTGTTAAGCAGTGAAAGTCTGATGATCAAAGAGGCTGTTTACCTAGTAAACTAGTTGTTTCTGTTCCAACTCTCCCTTCCCCGCTAGTGCTCGCAGGGCCATGTTGGCTCTCATGGCCCTAGCTGAAATGGTCTGTCAGACACATAGGCAATGGGGCCCCAATGGAGCCCTGGTCAAAGCCCCAATTGTGTACGTGCTCGACAGACAGAACTGGTGGGAAGGGGAGAATTGGAACAGAAATGACTAGTTTACTAGCTTTGAGTTCTCTGGATTTTCCTTCCTGTTGCTTGATTCCTCCCCCCTTGTAAAGATAGCAATAAATAATAGTAGTCAATCAAAAGAGATTTAGTTAGATGTCACCAAATAAGAGGTACGATTCCCAATGAGATTATGGGTATAAATCATGACTTGATTTATTACGATTTTGTAAATGACAAAACTCTTTTGAAAAGAGAATATTAACCTAACACGTGACAGGAGGTTTCTTGGGGTATTGGTTCAGAGAAAATGCTTTTGCATTTTTCACTAGTTTTTTTGTTTATTTCAGCAAAATGCAAAACATTTTTAAAAGTGTAACAACTGGTGCCCTGTTGCTTGAACTGCAAAATAGCAGTTTTGGATTCTTTATGCTTTTATGATCAGTCAGCTTGTCCTATTGCACTTTGTGTATGTTCAATGTATACAAAATTATATTTTGTTTAAATGACACAAAGCATAATTCTAAAAATAAGGCTGGTGTAATCTGAGAATGAAGATCTGTTGGAGTAAGGGTGGAGGAGCTGTTTAATGATTGTTGTGAAGTCTTGGATTAGGACATCCAGATTTGCACAACATATCACGATATAAATATGTATTGGCTGATATATGGCTGCAGCTTGTTAAAGATGAACATTTTCAAACATCATGACAAAAGAAAGTGCTGGATATGGAGGACACTTTAGGCCCCATGACACAAACTGAATGAAAATGAGTGCCACACTGCTGAATTTTAAAAGCTGTGAACGTATTTGCATTTATTAAAAGCAATTCTTTGTTGATTTCTATGAATTTTACATTGGGGGAGGTAACTATGAGGTTGAATAGAGACCAAGTGTAAAATAATGTGCATCTTCTCAGGTTTTATGAGACGTGGAAAGCAAATATGAGACCAGCTCATTGTAGAGATATGCATCTCCTGCTGTTTACAAGATTCCTCTATTGCATTATTACAGTGGCTCCAAGAGAAAAATACTGTATATTTTGCTGAAACAATTATATACAACATGAAGATTCTCCTTCACAATCTTTTGTGTACTTTTCACTGCAAATTTCCTCCAAGAGGTATCCCATTTTTGATTGTTACTTCACTCTTGTCCTTTCATAATTTGGAAAAGATGCCTGGCAAAGAATAAATGATATTTCCAGATAGTGTGTGGTCATACAAAAAAGTGAACTATTGGCTAAAACCTTATTGCTTGACACAGTAAGTTACTACCACAGTAGGAATTTACTCTCAAGTCCCCAGTGATTCAATGGGTCAACTCTACCTGCCACTTAGCTACATAAAGGAACAGATTTCAGCCATTATCTTATTTATTGCTCCATTTTAATGGTGCAACTGTACCTATTAGTTATATCATTATTATTTTGGCTCAGAATATTTGAATTGAATAGACTTCCAATACTTTATGTACTGTAATTCTAATAAAGAGTAGTATGGCAGAGTTTCGGTGTTTCTTATTAACTTTTTTTAAAGTTTAGTGAACCTTGTGGCACAGTGGTTAAATGCCTGTACTGCAGGTAAAACTGTGCTCACGACCTGGGTTCAGTCCCCGGTAGCAGGCTCAAGGTTCACTCAGCCTTCCATCCTTCCGAGGTCGGTAAAATGAATACCCAGCTTGCTGGGGGGGGGGGCAATGTGTAGCCTGCACACTGTAATTAAAATTGTAAACTGCCCAGAGACTACTTGTAGTAGTATGGGGCGGTATATAAGCAGAACACTTTGCTTTGCTTTTTGCTATTATAGTATCATTTGATATTCTCTAATTCTTTCTAATACACAGCTGATGCTTCCAATGTGAAATAAAAAAGTAGAAATTCATTCAGTTATCCAGCTTGCTACAGAAATCAAAACAAAGTATACCACAAGGTCTTCAAAAATGGGGAGGGGGGGACATTATCTTATTCCTACACAACATATGAGGAATATTCTTAGATTACCTGGTTTCCTGGTATTCCAAATCCGAGTGATGTGAAATGTAAAAATAACTAGAATGAACAAGAGGTGTTGATATTAACAAAATGTTAAACCATCAAGCCATATTACCACTTTTGAACTTGGGCATCAATTAAATTCACCACAATGATTTTTCAAAGCAATGTTTGGCTGCCAACTTGCCTGAACCCCCTTGGCAAGCCCATTTGTATGCCTACTTCATTTATATGTCACCTCTTTCTTTTCTTTCTGCATTCTACTGCCAAGACTAAGCAGAGGGCCACTAGAGAGACAAGAAAAAGAATGGAGAAACATGTAGCAGGTGATACATACCACTTGTGCTTATCTTAGAACAGCTCAAACAAGCTACATCTGAATTAACCAGATACTGAGAAATTCCAAATCCAAGTTGGATGGAGAAGTCTCCTGCTCTTGCTCTGAGCCTATTATGCGGGATTATTATTGTAATTAGTGTCAATGAATGTGGACAACACTATCTCTGTAAAACAACTGTAGAAGAATCCACAATAGATCTGGCAACAGTTGGCTTGTTGAAAACTACAAATACTTTGCATGTAACTTCTCTGTGTCCGCATGCCAAGAAGGAAACATGCCAGTTTCTTTACTTAGGGGAAGAGGAAAGGAATTAGAGCTAGGAAACTCTACCTTCTTGCTTGCATTGCTTTGCCATGGTAGAATAAAACTGCCAGCTCCATTCATCACCAAAGAGAATAGAGGCTAAACTGATTGCAGGCTCCCTTTTTAAATAAGTGCTACATGCTTATATAGCAATGTACAGTCAAATGGGAGGAATGATCACCTTTAAGAATAAGGCATATGTAGACTGTACTTTTTTCTTAACGTTTGTCCCACTTGGTGGTGGAATCCGCTATTCTTGTTTTGGCCCTTCACTTGGCATGGTCATGGGCTATGTTCGGGTGGACCTGGGACAACTTCATGTCATTCTCAAGGGTGCTCATCTAATGCTGTTTTGGATGACTCCTCAGTCAGGATTCACTGACCTGCAGGGTGAGACCCTTTTTGGCCAGTGTTCAGTATGCAGGACATATCCAAAACAGCACAATCAGGCTTCACACATCTTGTTAGCGATAGGTGCTGTATTTTGCTCTGATGTCATCATTGCACACATGATGTCATCTGGTATGCACTGTGACAGCATGGAGCCCCAGAGGAATTCCAGAGGAAGCCAGAAGTCCATCGCAGCATCTTTGTCTCCATGACACCAAGACAATGTTCAGTTTCTTTAATTGTTGGCCAGCACTCTGCACCATAGAGTGCAACAGGTCAAACAATGGTGCAATAGATCTTTGATTTCAAACAGTCACTGATCTTTTTGTCACACATGATGCTTGATGTTGTATGCCTTTTTAGCCAGGCACTGTTGATCCACGATGCCACCTCGTGACTCAGGCTCTCGTCAGCTGTGATAGCAAAACCAAGGTATTTGAACTTCTCAGTTCTTGGTAGGTTAATAACATCAATTTGGATTGGGTCTTCTTCACATTCAGGCACAGGCCAAACCTTGTCAGATGGTGACTCCATATTTGTCTTGGCACTTAAGTTCTGCCTTACTCTCTGATGCAGTCATGATGTCATCATCATAAAGGAGTGTCCAGGGCACTGGATTCTGCAGATCTTAAGTGACTGAGCCCATAACCCGAATGAAAAGAATTGAGGAAAGTACCAATTTTTTGTGGACCCCAATTGCAATACAAGAATCTTACAATGTACAAGCAGAGACCTGTACACAACTCTGGGCAACTCACAGAGGAGTTTGACTCTGGGACTCCATGCTGTCACAGTGCATAACAGATGACATCATGTGGGACTCGGTCAAATGCTTTCGTGAGATCAAGGAAAGCTGCATGCACTGGTTTCATTTTCTCCCTGTGTTTTTCAAACAAAAGCCAGGCAGCATGGACTGCATCTATTGTTCTGCAGTTCTTGACAAAGTCAGCTTGTCTGACACTTAGTTAAACTATGGTGCAGATTTGTGTGTTGATACTCTCTCAAAGATTTTAAGAGTATGTGAAAGTAATCTAATCAGTCTATAGTTGGTGCATTCAGCATGGTTCCTCTTCTTCCTCCAGATTAGCACTGTTGTCAGTCATTCAGTATCTTTTTCTCTTGCACAATCTGGTTGAAGAGTTCCACCAGCCAGCTGCAGGGGTTCCAATGTTGCGACTTCCCCAGTTCTGTTGACACATCATCTGGTCCTATAGCTTTGCCTGTTTTCATCTATTTCATCTCCATGGCACTTCATTATATGATAGGTTGCACAGGTCCTTGGACTGGGGGAATATATGGGATCAAGGGGTGTAGGAACTCATCTGTTGAAAATTTCTCGAAGTAATCCCACTAGTGCTTTGTTGCCTTGACATGATCATTGATCAGCTTTCCATTCTCATTACTGACACCATGGATTTTTTCAATATCCTCAGTCCTTTTGTGGTGGGCTTTCTCTAGCTGGTAGATGTTCACGTTCAAGTTTTCTGTACAGTTCCTCAAAGTGTGCAGACTTTGTTTTAGATACTGCTTTCTTTGCACTGCAATGAGCATCACCCTACTCCTGCCAGTTGTCAGATGTCTTTTTAGCTAGGAAAACATGATAGAACTGTTTTTTGTCATGGACCGCCACCTTGACTTCATCTGACCAAAGCCATGTTTGCTTGTCAAACTTTTTATGACCAGGCTTTGTCAAGCCAAGTTCAGCCTGGGAAGCTTTAATCACCGGTTTTACTTTGGCCAAAGTACTGCCTAGTGTCACATATGGGATTACTTTGATGTTGAGTACTGTTTTGAAGTCTCATCTCCAGACAAGTACAAAGTCAAGTTGGAATGAGGTGTTGCCACTGTAGTAGGTCACGAGGTGTGATGGGCACTTGCAAAACCATGTGTTGGCAAGGACAAGGGTTTGAGCATCAGCAAAGTCAAAGATTCATTTGTCATCTTTGTTGCAGGGTTAAAAGCATGCCCGCCATGACATCTGAAGCCATCTGCCCTTGCTCCAATGTGGCCATTTAAATCTCCTGTGATTATGAGGTAGTCCTCGGCTGAGAAGATTCCAGAAGAAATCTTTGTCAGTGTTAGGGAAACTAGTCTGCAGTGCATATGCACTGAAGGAGTGGATACACCACTTTGCCGTTAGAATGACAATCTTCATCAGTCAGTCATCAGATCACTCAACTTCTGCCACACCATCACAAAACTGTTGTGATACAGAAATGCCAACCCCATTTTGTGTCTTGGGTCCACTGAAATAGATTACCATAGCTGATGTCATGTGATTTCCTTCTCTCCTGAAGGGTGCAGATGTCGACTCACTGCTGTTTGAGTACAGCTGCAAGCTCATTTGCTCTTCTGGTCAGTGTGCCAATATTGATGGTTGTGACTAGAGATGGACACGGATCAAAAAAAATTCATTTCGGTTTTTTGTTTGTCGTTGACAGGTCTGTTTCAGTTTGTTTCCATTTGTCATGAATTTTTGGAAAAAATTTCATTTCTGTTTTCATTTTTTCGTTTGTTGTTTCTACCCGCTTTTTGAACGATTTTTAAAGCATTTCCGTGCGCAGGCGTCCCTCAACGCCCCAGACCAGAGGGAAAACACTAAAAAAAGGATGCTGGCAGAGACACAGTATATACTAGGTACACAGGGAGGCTGCAAAGGCAGCGGCGGGCATTGCCCAGGGTGCAAGGTAGCCACAGAGTGACTGCACTGCGGGGCAGGGGAGGGTACTCACCGAGAGGTACGCACGCATGCACACAGGGAGGCTGCAGGACTGAAGCTAGAGTCGCAAAGACAGCAATCCCACCCTAACTCCCACCGGAGACTGCAAGGAGGACGGGGGCTGCCAGAGCTTTTTATGCCCTCTGTGGCTGCCAGACCTGCCCAGTCTGCAACCTGGGCATGCTATTGGTTGAACATGATCCCATCACATGGCTTGCCTCCATTTTGTGGCTGGTGGCGACATCCATTTTAAAGGGAAAAGAAAAATACATCGCGATGGGAGAAGACAAAAACAAACGTTTAAAGGACCCCAACCTCCTGGTAGGTAATAATTTCAAATAATTATTGCATTATTGCTGCATTTTTACAGATGTCCAGGGTGTTTTAATACCCAAGAAATCAATCAATATTAGGTCATTTTGGGTCGATGTCCCCTAACTCCCCTTAAAGGGAAAAAATACAGCGATCTGAGAAAAGACATAAATGCACCTTTTAAGGACCCCAACCCCCCTGGTAGGTATTATCAGACAATATAAATAATTATACCTGCGTTTTTACGGATGTCCAGAGCATTTTTTAACATTTAAAACAGCTCATTTCATTGTGTTTCACCATTAATGGAAACGAAACGTAACAACCACAATTTTCGTGGTTCTGTTCGTTTCATTGCATTTTCATCACAATTTTCGTTAGTCATTTCGTTACATAATGGAACAACTAACGAATAACGGAAACGAAAAAATGTTCGTTCCATTCCCATTTCTAGTTGTGACACAGACTTGGACTTGCTTATTTGTGTCTTGATGCTACCTTTGCATCAAGAACCCTTAGCCCATTTTTCATCCAGGCCGGGCCGCACCTGGACACATCATTTCTGAAGCACACTCTATCAGTGGACAGATCCATTGTTTGATGCGACTTTCAATAGATCAGCTGGCCTGTCACAGGGGCCTGTTTCCTATGGACTAAGTTTAGCTCACCTTGTTTGGGACAGGGAGTTTTCAGTGGCACCACGAGGAGGCTTGGCCACCACCACTCATATGTAGATTGCATAGAAAAGGGAATATAGCATGTGTGCGTTTGCACACACATGCATTATGTTGTAGCAATGACATGGCAAGAGAAAATAAACAATAACAACACACAAAGCACAGCATATACACAGAGAGAAAATAACACAGTGTGGACATCTGTCTCTCACCTAGAAAATCCGAATTAAACATTGGTTTGCCTGAGACTTTTATACATAAATCAACATGGTGTGGACCTATCACATATTACATGAGGTGAGGTGATCATGCCATACCACCTAGCCTAATCATCCTAACCCTATAGTGCTAATTATTCCTTGCACCTGTGTCCTAGACCCTATACACATCCATGTCTAGCACATGACATGACATTTTTATACAGAATATATTTTGTAATCTGTCAAATACATATTACAGACATTTCTTTACAGTATTGCACTAGAGCTATGCAGTTGCTAGGTCAAATATGCAACCATAATGCTTATTAATGAGTGTGACGATCCCCCTTTCCAGACACTGAATTGTGATGAGAATGGTAATGCTGCCACCTTTTATTTACTTAGTAATGCTGCCACCTTTTAAACTCGTCGCCTCATGAATTGGGACTGACTCAGAGATATATAATAAAACAATGATGAAGTTTATTGAGAAGATAATAACTATAACAATATCTGAGGTTGGTATGCGTTGCCTTTAACATATACTGTAACAGATCTAATCAGCTCCACAAGCCTCCCTGCCTTAAATAGCTAGTAAACAGTGTAGCCCTCCCTGCCTGACAGAACTCTCAGAGAGCAGTGTTCTCCCAGCACTCACTCTCAACTTAACTGCACTTCTTCAACTGCATAGGCTCCACCCTTTTTATATCCTACCATTCCCCGCCCTCCTGCTGGAATTGGCTGATGATTTGTATATTCATCACTCTTGTCTGCAGGGTTTGTCACAATACCTCCCCCCTTATAAAGAAATTTTAAGGGAGTAAACTTACCTCGGTTTGCTCACTTAAAATTCTCTTCTGGAGCCTATTTAACTAATACATACATTCTTCTGTTTATCATATTCAGCTATACATATCTATAAACTGTTTTATAATATGTTCAACCTTTCTTACTATATAATTCCATTACATGCAATCATTCTTTCTATATCATTACATTTTAAATAGACTATACCCTTATAACATTAGTTAACATCACAAATTCAAATACCTGTAAATACCTTATCGATCATCCTAGAATCAATCTCTGTTAAGATGCATAAATACATATATTTGTTTTACATATTAAGCTATTTTACTTACCAACATACATACAATTTTTTAACTTATTTTCTAAATATCACATAAACATTTTGATTAATAGTAAGCTCTAATTATACATTACCTTGCATTTTCATTTTCATTTTCTTTTACAGTTAACTTACATTAAGTTATGGTTTTCACATTTTCACATTTTATGACATTACACTTCCATACTTTTTTTTTAAACAACACCTTCCTCTTACATCAGTAACAAAATAACAATATTACATTATTATCATTTAACCATGGTCCATGTAATCAATGTCTTCTGCCTCTTGCTGCAACGGCTGGATAATGCTACGCCACGGGTGATCACTTCCTCTGGCACATAAATCCAAAGTCCAGTTCATAGTAAATTGATGCCATTTTTCCTTGGGTTCTTGGAATGTGGGATTCAACTCTTTGACACCACTCCTGGTACAGTTCATTAGAGTCCCCTCAAATGCAGCTTTGTATTCAAGCGACCACTGTATGACATACGGGTGCTTCATTTTTGTCAGTTCAGTCAGTGGTATTGCAATGGTGCTCAAATCTGGACCAAGCCTCCTATGATATCCCGCAAGACCCCAAAAAGATCTCACCTTCTCTTTGTTGGTCTGTCTTGGCCACGGGTCCATTGCGTCGATCTTCCTCTGCAGGGGGCCGGTCACGCCTCGTCCCACGTCGTGTCCCAGGTAGTTGATCTTTAGATTTCCTAGTCGCCACTGGGATGCTCTTTTCGTCCGGTCAACCTCTCGTATCCATTGAAGCATGCTGTTCACAGGCTGTCGTTGTTTCTCCCAGGTGTCTTTTGCAACCACCGAGTCAGGTCTGTCATTAGCATCCTTCACTTCCAAGTAGGGTTTCTTCTTTACACGGTTTTCTATTTGCTTTTCAGGTTCCTGCAGCTTCCTAAATTCATTAGCCATCTTATTCTCTTCTGGTATCATTTGTTCCTTGCCCAGTGCCACTTTGTTCCCATCCAGACAAAGTTGCTCATTATTTAATACTTTTTTCCCAAACTCTGCTTCCATTGATATAAGTTGCTGTAAGCAATCTTCTTTACTTTCTGATGCACCAGACAATTGCATTTCCAAATTACATATTTCCTTTTCTTTAATGTTTTCCACTGCAGTAATTGCTTCTAGTTCTGCTGATTTCTTCTGGAGTTCGAAAACAATTGTATTAGATTCATTCCTCCTTTCCTCCAGTCCCTTTTCCTTCATCTCTAAAAGTCCTTTCAAAGGTGAAATTTCATTCTGGAGTTCACCAATAACTGATGGCTGCAGAATTTTAGCTTCTTTCAGCGCTTCTGCTATTGCTTTATTTTGTTCCTTTTCCAGCTGTCCTAATTTTTCTTCTTCTTTTAATCTAAAATATTTTTCTAGTCTGGAGTCCTCTGCTGGTTCTTCACAAGCTTGTGTCATTCTCTCCTCTATTATGAAATTTTCAGAGTGTTCAGGACTTAAAGGGTGTGTATTCGATTCCATTAAATCAAAACATCCCTTCAAACTGTCATCTTGCCATTGTTCTAGACTAAAGTCTGCTGCTGGCCCTTTTATGTCAGCTAATTTGTCTTTTCCTACCATTTCAGATTGCTGAGATTCCCTCTCAAGTTCTCCTATGGACATTTGCTTTGTAACGGTGTTGTTTTCACCATTTTGTTCAGCTTGATGTGTCTGAGCTTGTTTTACTACAAAAGCACTCTGCACATGCTCTAAGACATCTATTCCACTTAAACCTGCTCTTGGGATTTGATCTGAAACTCCTATTCTATGACTGGAGTTCAAACCATATGAGTTATTGCAGTCATCATTTGTAATGTCTGAAGAGACAACTGTTGTGGAGCAAGGGTTTGCTGTCAATTTTGAGGAGGTAGCTAGACTTATGCTGATTGCACTGCCCAATTTTGTCACCGGAGACTGTCTGGGCCAAGTACCATCTTCATTCTTTACCTCTATTACCACCACCTGTCTCTTGTAGAGCCCTGCATCTTCTATAGTGCTGTCAAGTTTGCTTAATTGCTCATAAATACTGGTATTACTCATATATCTGCGCCATAGCCTAATTTCCTTCCCATCAGGAATATTAAACAGCTTCCGCATCTCTTTTCCAATAGTATCAATGGTATCCGCTTTGCTGAAATAACAGCTTATGAGATTATTAGGATCATTGTTTTGACAGAGCTTCAGTTCCCGAAGATATACTTCGACTTTATAATATTTCACAAATAATCCATATTCTACAACTTTCCTCACAATTGGCTTCTGCCCTTCTACACACCCATACCAATTTACTAATTTATTCCAAGCTTCAGTGGGAACTAAAACATAATCCACTTCATCAACAAGGTATTCTTTCAATATTTGAGTTTCTGAATTTGCAAAAAGTCCCGAGTTGTCAATTGGCCCTGGGAAGAGTTTGGGCTGTCCCACATTATGCCGGTCCCAGCTGTCAAAGCCCACATATTTCTTCCACTGCTTGAACCACCGGCTATTAATCAAATACCAAAGCTCCCCTGCCCGCAAAGGCATCCCCAACAGCGGCTTAAGTTCAGACACCTCAGTATGGGCCATTTTAAAAAAAAAAGGGTTTCTTGGTATCTCTCTGGCACTTTAGTGACTGACCTAAATTTTTCTCCTCAGTTGTTCTACTGAAATGTCAGTTCTAGTAAACACTAACTCTTTTCCTGTTCTTAGTATTCAATTTTTGGAACTGACTTGAAATCAAAATCTTTTTCTTTCTTTCTTTCTTAAGAAAAGGAAGATTCAGACTGGGTCACAGCTGTTTAAATGGCAACTGTAAAAATTTCACCTCAGCTCCCAGCTTCTGCTTCTGTTAAGCAACTGTTGCCAAGGGCAAGATTGGCACAGTGCCCAGACTTCAAACTTTCTTTATTTAAAATATTGTTTCAGTGTTTAAAGCACACAGATTTACATATATTTCTTTGGCTTTTAACCTATAACTTTTCTTCTGGCCCTTACAATTTCACTTTCCCTCCAAAAGGAATTCTAATTAGCCAACTTCTGCTCTCACAGAGCTTCTGTCAGTTTTAAATCTCCTCAAACCTCTTCAGTTTCTGAGGTAAATTTTTCTGAGGTAAATTTTCTGTCCCTACAGACTCTCACACCTTTTACTTTGGAGATTTCTTTCTGTTAACACCCAGGGTAATTTCCAGACCATTTACCAAAGCCACCCTCAATTCCAGGGGAAACGCTTTGGGTCTTTCACCCTCAAAGGAAATTTGCCTCAGCACCTTTTAATTTTCAGGCTGCTGGACAGCACAGAGTTCCTTGGCTCTCAGGCAGTTCCCCCAAACAAACCACTGTAGATTTCAGTCTATCCTTTCAGATTTTTCTCTTCCAGGTGTCCTATAATTTGTCAAGCCAGACTCCTTTTCCTTTTGGAGTCCTGACCTCCAGACACTAACAAGGCCCACCAAAGAAAATCCAGATAGCACTACAGGGTCACCCCCAAAGGAAATTTGTCTCAGCACCTTTTAATTTTCAGGCTGCTGGACAGCACAGAGTTCCGTGACTCTCAGGCAGTTTCTCCCAAACAAACCACTGTAGAATTTTTAGTCTATCCTTACAGATTTTTCTCTTCCAGGTGTCCTATAATTTGTCAAGCCAGACTCCTTTTTCCTTTTGGAGTCCTGGCCTCCAGACACTCTAACAGGCCCACCAAAGAAAAATCAGATAGTACTACAGGGTTTAAAGTCTGAATTCCTCTCTCACACACAGGGCTTCCAAGGAACTGAAATTAGCTTCACCTAATTCTCAGTCCTAACCCCTTTTCAGAGGAACTTCCACAGTCTACCTACAACACTTGAGGGCTAACTTTTACTAAAGGCTTCTTTTTAAACTTCCAGTTTCAATTTCTTCACAGGGTACAGGCTAAATATTTTGAGCTGGTGACTTTTTCCCTCAGGCAAACTGGATATATTCGAGATCCGACCGCTGCCCACCAAATTGTGACGATCCCCCTTTCCAGACACTGAATTGTGATGAGAATGGTAATGCTGCCACCTTTTATTTACTTAGTAATGCTGCCACCTTTTAAACTCGTCGCCTCATGAATTGGGACTGACTCAGAGATATATAATAAAACAATGATGAAGTTTATTGAGAAGATAATAACTATAACAATATCTGAGGTTGGTATGTGTTGCCTTTAACATATACTGTAACAGATCTAATCAGCTCCACAAGCCTCCCTGCCTTAAATAGCTAGTAAACAGTGTAGCCCTCCCTGCCTGACAGAACTCTCAGAGAGCAGTGTTCTCCCAGCACTCACTCTCAACTTAACTGCACTTCTTCAACTGCATAGGCTCCACCCTTTTTATATCCTACCATTCCCCGCCCTCCTGCTGGGATTGGCTGATGATTTGTATATTCATCACTCTTGTCTGCAGGGTTTGTCACAATGAGTCAGGTAAAGCATTATGTGGTTGACTAGTCCATCTCTCAGAGTTTGCTGAACCCTAGCCCAACAATTTGTGTGCTAAAACATGTGGTTCTCATTTATTTATTTTCTTCCACAGCTATACCTTCCCCCTATAGAGGGACTCAAGGCAACTACAATTTATATATGTGAGTGTATGTGTGTAATAAGTTGAATCCTTCCAGTTTATACTAACCCATGTAAGGATTATACAAGCAAAGAAAAAAATTATTGACTTCCAGATATATACGAATTAAGTTATATACGTAATATACATATATACGTATATATACGTATTATATACGTATGCAACAGATATATACATATTAAGTTCATTATCTTCTCTTGAACTTGAGGAGTCTAAAAAGTACTTAATATTTGCTATATCTTGTTGGAGCCGATAAAGAGAAATATTTACAATATTGTACTGAACTTATTTTTCAGTTAAAGCAAGGAAGAATGCTAAAAGAAAGGCAGATATATAATCTTTTGCAGAATTCATTGTTAGCACAACCAGAAGTCTGCCCTTCCTGGAAGCAGTAATTGACCCATTTCAGAATTTCTGTAAAGCTCAATGGGGAGGCCAGAAGACTGCAAGTAAGTTTCCTTTCATGCATTCTGGGAATAAGAGAGCAAATATTTAAAACCTTTTTTAACCAGTCAGCATGATTATGAAATAGTAATAGAGAATGTTGATGAATATTTTATCTTCAAACGCAACACAGTTTATGAGAACGCATCTCTCCCAGAGAAACTAAAAGCCTGGGGAAACAGCAGGGCTTTGAATTAGCAGGGCAATGCAAAATTAACAATGATAAACAAGAGCATATCAAGGACAAATATGCCACTGGGATGTTCTCATTCTGTGATCCACTGTGAAAGGTAGCACTGTGAAAGTCGAGGACTAGCCCAGACATTTTGCTGCTTAAGGCTGAACAGCAAATGACACCCTATTCAAATATACAAGTATTTGAAATAAATAAATAAATAAGAAATAAGAAATACATACAGTTGCATACAAGTTTGGTCTTACCTGGATTAGTTCACTTTAAATCAAACTACTTAAGTTTACTTTGCCAATTTAATTGATTGTGTGTATGTGTGTGTGTGTGTGTGTGTGTGTGTGTGTGTGTGTGTGTGTGTGTGTGTGTGTGTGTGTGCTTGTTGTGTCATCTCATTATAGTTGTGACCAACTCTTCGTGACTCCATTTCCTTGGAGTTTTGTTGGCAGGAATGCTGGAGTGGTTTGCATCCATCTAAAAATTCAACACCTTTTCATGACCCCAAGGACCATCTAGTGATTCTGTGCCACCTAACTCTGCCTTTGAACACTGGTCTTGCAATATTCTCAGTGGCACAACAGGATAAAAATAATATTTTTGAACCAATAAGACAGGCATGTTCAAACTTTGGCCCTCCTGATGTTTTGGACCACAACTCCCAAAATTCTAAGCTTAGATTGCCAATGGCAAAGGACTATGAGACTTGTGGTCCAAAACATCTGGAGGGCCAAAGTTTGGACATACTTGCAATAAGGGAAGTCAGCCCTTTGTGCAAGCAAACAAATGACTTGTACAGAAGCATTCCCTCCTATACCTTGTGATACACTGTTATGTTCTGCACAGTGTTTTGCAGGTAGACCGTGAATGACTAAGTAGGGAGCAGAAGATGTTTGACTTCTCTTATGCTGTGGTTTGGACTACATTTATTTTCATGTAAGTTTGACTATCCATGAAGGCACTCTAGCCTTTGCGTAACCAGGAACATATGGAGATAGCGAGTCACCAGGAGAAGTGTTTATCTGCAGCACAAGATTCATATAGATATTGAACTAGGGACAGCGTGCAAGTGAGCAATGTAGGCTCATGAGGGATTATAAAGTTTTGAGCAAATATGGGATAAGACTAATTAAAGCAGGGTACCTAGACAGCCAATTCAAAGAAAACTCAGGAGATTGCAAGGGATCATATGTTGTTACCTGCATAAAGGCCTTAGTTAGGAAGGAATCAGGTGAGAAACATTGACAGGATATTGCACAAAAGCTCTGCTAACACTGAGTAATAACATTCCTATTCACAAAGCAAAATACAGAAATTTCACAGTTTAAATGAGTGAGCTTCTGCATAATTGTTCTTTATTATTTTCTTAGTATATATTATTTAAAATATTTTTGATATCTATCTATCTATCTATCTATCTATCTATCTATCTATCTATCTAT
>JAHTLZ010000007.1:6251719-6262148 GCA_023846285.1 Phrynocephalus versicolor | reverse complement strand
TATCTATCTATCTATCTATCTATCTATCTATCTATCTATCTATCTATCTATCTATCTATCTATCTATCTATCTTTAACTCCAGTTTTACAACATAGCTCTCTGTTGCGTTTGTAGACCAATGAGAGAGCCAGGGGACTGGTCTGATGGGATTTAAGGCTCTGCTGAGCCGTGTTTTAGCTAGATAGAGACCTATACTTACTGAAGAAAAGTCTAGATAGAGTCTGAGAGAATCAGATAGGGACTGGTACTGTCTAAGAGAAAGACAGATAGGATTAGACAAGGGATTTATACTTTCTGGAGAAAAGATAGAGAAGAGATAGGACTTTTAGAGTGTCTTTGAGGAAAACTGAGTGTTTAGTATTTGTAAACTTGGGTGAGCAAATATTCAACTTTATTAGTAAATTTAAGTGGGTTTGAACTATATTCTTTTTGTTTATACTTCAACATATTACCATTCATGACTTTGTTTCTACTTTGTAATCAATAAACTTATTTTATTTTTATTCAACTTAAAAACAGTCTGAGGGTTTTAATTTACTAACAAAGCTAGCTGGTGGCAGAGAAATAGAAAAATTAAAAGTGGGGTTTGTCAATAGCCTGTGAAAGGGGGCAAGCATGTTAATGTTACAGTATATAAGCAGGACATTTTTTACATGTTAAAGAAAACCTTTCTTTTCAGTCTCTCTAAATATGTCTCTCCCCTGACTGTATATAATGTTTCATTTTTAAAATCTGTCTAATAATTACCAAATATTCTCAGTTTTATAACAGAGTAGCTGTTCTTTCATTTTGAAAGACTTTTTAAGGATGAATATTTCAGCCCCTGCAACCTAGATTTTTTCCTAGATTAAAAAAAAGTACAACCAACCATTCTCTTTCAAAATAAATTGGGCATTTTAATTTTATGTGATGTACTTAAAATCCAAAAATCATTTTGGATTCCCTATTATTGGATGGTGGCACAATACTTATACTTTTAAAAATATTAGAACTTGAAACTCTTTGCCCAAATCTTCTCACCTTTGGCACAATGCAAGGGAAAGCCTTCTGCTACAACTATGCCATATTTGAGGCTGATCAGAGGCTCAGTTTAAAAGTTATAATTTTTGTTTGAGCTGCTCCCAATTTTAGAATTGCCTTATAGACTGTAGATTTGCTCTGCCAGCCCAAGTTCATTGTGCAGTAATAATGAATCACATCTCCATTGTTTATAAGACAATCACCCATAAAAATCCCTGTCCCAAATATGCAAAGTAAAGAAGATATATGTTCAGCTTTTCTAGACTATATAAAATCTAGAATCAATGCTGCAGCAACCAATTAAACCTGTAAAAATACTGTTTTTCTTGAACTGAATAAATAATCTCTATAGGGTTTGGTAAAGGGATATTTTTTATATTAGAAATCTTTTTCTTTCCTTTGTTAGCTGAGCTCAAGTCAGACAGAGAAAAACATGAG
This sequence comes from Phrynocephalus versicolor, assembly GCA_023846285.1. Taxonomy (NCBI): domain Eukaryota; kingdom Metazoa; phylum Chordata; class Lepidosauria; order Squamata; family Agamidae; genus Phrynocephalus; species Phrynocephalus versicolor. The sequence goes on along the minus strand of JAHTLZ010000007.1, from coordinate 6,260,689 downwards.
AGACTAGCCAAGTCTCACTAATCCTCCCTGAGACACACACAGTCTAGCTGATGTAGTAAAATGATAACTCTAGATGCATCTTAAAGGGAAAAAAATGAAGTTTTCTCACAGTTATCAGCTGTAGTTACAATCTTGACCATAAAAGGACAAAAATCGAGCCTCTAGCATGGATAAAAGTTCCATGCTTGCTTATGGAAATGAAGTCAGAGGGGAAAAGACAAACAAGAAACCAAACAAACAGGAAAAATAAAGGTTGGCCAAGACCAGAATATGAAACACTCCATCACTTAAGCCTGTAGTAAACTAGTAAAAAACAATAGGGGATGCCCCTTTCACTGATGCCTAGTGTTAAGGTTTTCTGAACAATCTTTGTCATAAACAACCATTAAAAAAAGATAAAATGAACAACATAATATGAAATGGACAAAATGTTTGTGCTGGTTTGGAAAAAGTGCCTATTGCAAAGCATGCTGCTTATAAACTGACCCATAGCACTTACAGTAAACCATTCTCCGGGCATTTTCCAATTTAATTATCCAGGTTACACTCACTTTACTGATCTTAGAGAGATGGAAGTCTGAGTCAACCATGAGCTGACCATCTGGAATTAGACCCTGGACTGTGAACACAATTTTGAGTGCAATACTCAGTTCACCCATTACATCACCAGGTTCTTGAACATGTATACAGTTACCCAAACCATATACGGTAGACATGGGCACGACTCGGCGAATTTTTCATTTTCGTTTCCGTTTTTCGTTTCCGTTACATAACGGAAATGGTAACAATAATTAAGCCATCAGAACTCGAACTCGAAACAAAAAAAGAAAAATTTGGTCGGGTTTTTCGTTTTCGTTTGTGGCATCACGGCGATCACGCAATGCGAAGCACAGAAAAAGTTTTTAAAGTTTTTTTAAAACAACCCGACTCCTGGCCAAAAAAGCAGGCAAAAATATGCCTGCCTGAGGCTTTGCTACCTACCAGAGGGGTGGTTTCTGGGGGGTACCCCCAGCCTTCCCCCCCTCTTCTCCTGTCCTGGGCTGCTTGCACCAGGCTGGGTGGGGTCATCCTTGTCGTCTCGCCATGCCATGCAGTGGGGGGGATCCAAAATGGCAACCACAATTTTTCTTTTTAAATCGTGGTCAAAAAACACACCAAATCACCACAGAAACATGTGAAATTTATTTATTTTAAATGCCTGAATTTTAATAGTGGCAGCAGTGGGATTTTTTTATAGCAATAAAACTTATTTATTTTATTTTATTTTATTTTATTTTATTTTATTTTATTTTATTTTATTTTATTTTATTTTATTTTTTATGTTTTTAGACCTGCCCATTTGGGCTGGGCATGGGATGGGACCGTGCAAATTTTTTGAAGCATTCCACCAATGGCATTGCCAGGTTTTTGATTGACACTTCTGGATGTCTCAGAGGGCATAAAAAGCCGAGGTACCTTCCAGAAATTGCAGTCGGGTGTATGGATGTGGTTGAGGGAGGAGGGCTGGCTGCTGGTGCTGGTGTGATCTGATCGAGATTGCGGAGGGAGGCTGGAGGCTTTGGGATTTAAGTTAGGCAGGCAGGGAGGGAATTGAATTTAGAAAATAATTTCTTTGGTTCCCTGCAGAAGGGAATAGCAGTTTATTCTTTATTTCTTCTCTGGCAGTTTGTGAGGATTTTTTTCTGATATTGGATAGAGGGGGAGGTTCGACTGGGAGTGGGAGGTGTGGATTTATTTTAAAAATATATTATATACTACCATTTATTTTCTATTTTCACACACACACACATTTGGGGTACAAGCCAAGAACAGAACCTCTATCCTAAGTGATATCCTAACTGCCCACTCGGCCGCCCGCTCGCCCGCTCGCCCACCTGCACCTCCCCCCTGCCGCTGTTGCTGCCCACCCATGGCCCCCCGCCACCATCACCCGCCCACACGTTCCCCCATCGCCCGCCGCCCACCCCTCCCGCTGCCTAGGGTGCAAAAACACCTAGCGCCGGCCCTGATTGCGGGACGCCCCTATGGTCTGGGAAGTCAAATCGCGCTAAATTGCGGTGGAAACGACAAATGACAAATGAAACGACTAAATGACAAATTTTTGAAAAATTTCGCAACAAACGGAAACGACCTGAGACGGACCCATTCCGACAAATGAAAACTCGAAACGTCATTTTTTTCTGGTCGTGCCCATGTCTAATATACGGTGTTGTGTTGTGCTTACAGATATGTAACTTACAGGTATGTAATAACAGCAACAACAGCAGCAGCAACAGCAATGTAGTGGAAACCAAAGCCCCAAAGTATTTTTCACAATTACAGTACTATACTTTAAATTATCATAATCACTTCATAGAGATTGGCTTGATCTGTGGCACTATCTCTGAGTGGACACCCACCAGTGAAGGTGGAGCTGGGAGCCACTGAACACCTGTTCATTTAAATTGTACAATTTATTACCACCCTTTCCCTCTTCTACGATATGCTAAATTAGAGGGACTGTGAGCTACATCCTTTTTAGTTCTAACTTGGGTCTTTTCCTAAGGACAGTTGTGGTCTAATTTCTAGAAACTTTGCAGGAAGCTAACCTAGAGCACATTCCCTGATGGTGTGAACGTCATTACATATAGAAGGCAAAATGTAGAAGGCTCACTTAGCTCAAATGACTAACTTTTAATTCTTATCACTTTAAGTAATAGAGAGTAATAATAGACATTAGAGATGGGGACAAACTCTCATAGTGTTGGTTTGTTGTGGTTTGTACAATTTTAAAAAACCAGAACCACAGATCCCCTACCCATGAACTGGTGGAACAAAAAATTAGTTCATCAGTTCATGAGCTGTTTTTTTTTTTCCTAAAGAAAGCCCATGGTTGTCTTTTTTTAAAATGAGAGCCCCACCACATCACCTCAAAGCCTTGGCAAACCAGACAAAACTTTTGTAGGGAGGATGACAGTGGTTTCTCTTTGTCTTTAGCGCAGCCATGGAAGCCATCTTGGAAAAGGGCAGCCTGGTTTTTCTTAGGCCCCATTAGAGGTCGCGCAGCCATTCTTTCCAAGATGGTGGCCATGGCATCAATGATGGCCCAGTCACTGGGGGCTGGACTGCAGCAAATGTAGTAATACAACAGATGATGCATTGTACATGGCAGGGGGAGCTCTTTAAAAAATTAGTCAGGCTGTCTAAAAAAAAAAAAGAATGGAGATGAATTAAATAGGAAAATATTAAATGGACATTTAAAAAGTCAATGATATTAATCAAATATTGCAATTATTTTAAAAATTTGCTCCCATTTCCAACAGGCGAACTATAACATTTAGAGTAAGGAATTAAGGATTGCACAGGTAGCCTAGGCTTTGATGCCAAAAGCATCTTTGCCAGATATAATGACTGGGAGATGTTATATACTGAACCATACACAAGATTCCTAGTGTGGTCACGTAATCGATTTGTATAAAGGAATTGTGCTGTTGGCACTTTTATTTCCTATGGTTCTTCAAATGCTATGAAACATAGAATTAAAAGTTTTTCACAGCTGCTGTACTTCCATAGCCACTGAGAGTTTCTTGATTAAGGTGAAATTTAAATGCAATACATCAAAACATTTCCTATTAGCTTCAGTGATTTAGTGCTTGGGGAGGGGGGGGGATGTGTGGTCTGAAATATAATTTTAGCTTTCACGTCCAGACCTTACTCATTCTTACTACTCCTATTAACCAACGTGTTAGTGTACAATGAAAGGGGGAAAAAGTTTTGAGGCTATATGTTAGCAGTTTTAGCTGTTTATTTTAAAAAAATGTCAGTATCTTTGCACAATCCCTATGTAAATTAATCAACATTTGTCAAATTTGAGTTCTGCTCCTAAGATAACCAAAGATATGTCAATTTAACCAAACAAGGATTTCATTCTATTTCCAGTGATAAAGATAAAATATATTTAATTTATTTGACAAAATTCATGCAGATTGTATTTCCAAGGTGAGTAAAGTTTTCACTCTCTAAGAGAATTTGTATAGAAGTTAGATTGATAAGATAAGACAAGATAAGATAAGATAAGATAAGATAAACCTTTATTGATCCCACATTGGTGAAATTTACTTGTTAAACAGCTCCCAATACAAAGAACAAATAAGTGCACAAAAAAGTGTAAGGTGAGAAAGAAGATAATAGATAATAGAGATTTGGTTTTACAAAATTAGTCAACTGGCATTGAAGAGTTAGAAAAATTGGGTGCAGTGGTTAAGGAACCAAAAAATGATTGCTGCACTGTGTTGTCATGATGAGGATGAATCCTAATAAAATAATAATACAACAACAGTACAAAGACATTGTGGCCCCTTAAAGACTAACTGCTATATCCTAATGTGAGCTTTCAAGTCCACTTCCTCCAACCATTTCAAAATATATCAGTTATTCTTGATGGTGCCACAATGTTTGTGTCTTCCATATTATTATTATTATTATTATTATTATTATTATTATTATTATTATTATTATTATTATTATTATTATTATTATTATTATTATTATTATTATTATTATTATTATTATTATTATTATTATTATTATGTTTTTCCCTTATGTGTATATACAGATTAACATGGCAACCTCTTCAAAATTACAGTTGGATGAAACTACCATTGTTTGTGGCTTGGATTTTGGGGTGGAACGAACCACACTTTGAAAAATGCACTCATTTCCAATACACATAATTATCTGAAGATATTCAGATAATTAAAGTGTGAAAATCATTGTGCAATGGCCAAATATATATACAAGTGCAAAAATGCAAACAAACATTATAGAACTGGGGTGGGGGGACTTTATCATAGATTAAAATGTGCACAATAAGAACAAATATATAAATGAGATATGATAAAAATGCATAAATAACCTGTTCACACATTTTATGGGTATGTGTGGGAAATAACAAAACACTTCAAAGTCATATGAAACAAGGATGGAAGAAAATACAGGTGACATTCAGAAAAACCTCAGTCCAAAATGGGAATTTTCCAAGCTTTGAAGTGAGGAAGTTTGTATATTCTATCTGTTGCTTTTTCTGTAATGAATGACTTTCCAATGACTTTTCTCCTCAGTTCTGGTGTATCAGGATGGAATACTATCGTTCTCCACACAAGCACAGACATTCATGTAAAATTAAACTTCTTTTATATTGTTACCTGAAGAGTGGTAACCATCCAGATACCAAGTTCAGCTTTATTCTGTTTTGTTTTTTAAATAAGACATAAAATATAATAATGTACTGGGTCTCTTTTTGCTTTATCATTTCGTTTCCTCAAAAGACAGAAGCTACTGACCAGGCTGTCATTAGGTGGACCCCATTGAAGAGAATATATTAAAATTTCCAGTCATTGAAGACATGTATATTATTAGCATCTCAGGACAATAGCTGCATGAGCAGAAGGCTCCTTTATATAATTCAGTCCCTTCCAGAAGTAAGAGGAAATGGTGCTTGGCTCGTTTCAGAGAAAATAGGCCACAATTATTAAAGAATTACAATTATTACAAGAATTACATCGAGGCCTGTAAGGAGTGTGTGGGATAGGTAGCTGTTTTGTGGGAAAGAGGTTTCACCAAAGATAGAGGTCCTAAACCATTAAGGGTTTTATTTGACAAGGTCTGACCAGCACCTTAAATTGAGCATGGAGACAGGGAGCCAGTGAAGGTGTGCCATCACTGGGGGTATATATTCATCTCTGCAGGTCCCCATAGTCAGTCTGGCAATCACCTTTTGGACCTGCTGAGGTTTCTGTACTGACTTCAAGGGCGATCCTCTGTAGAGAGCATTAGCGTAGTCTATTTTAGAGATTGCCAAGATATGAACCACTTTTGTTAGGCATTTCTTATATAGGCAGGGGCACATTTAGGTAATCAACCAAACCTGAAAAAAGCATTCTTGGCTAGAGCAGATGTTGTGGCTACTGTTTAGTGGGTATGGTCAAGGATGCATTCAGAGATCCTGGAATGTACACTTAAAAGGTTTTAATTTTACATGTTGTTACTCACCCTCTGGGATAGCTCAAGGTGTGACTTTAATAAATACAAATCCTCTAAAAGTTAAAAATTCCCACAGTATTAAAGTATTTTTCACATGGTTTTTTGCCCCTGAAAATTGCTTATAAGAATGCATTTGAAAAATGGTCTAATGGAATAGCTTTAGTATTTTACTCAGAGTGCACTTATAACAGCAGAAGGCCATTAATGGGACAACCGCTGAATAAGTGGTTTGAGGAATATGGGTAATATGCTTTATTTCATGCTTTTAAGCTTTTGTGGAATTTAACCATCCTCTTCACTCTGTTGTTTTCAAGAGGAAACATTTAATCAATATTTTAGTAATTTGGAACAATTAAAATGTAGACATCCTACATTAAGTCTATAATATACAAGAATAGGAGGTAGGTAAAGTAATCTTCAGTAAATTTTGACTATAATTTTTAGACCTGATGAATTGTAGTTTTCAGGAAGCATTACAAGTCAGGAAAGAATATGTATGTATGTATGTATGTATGTATGTATGTATGTATGTATGTATGTATGTATGTATGTATGTATGTATGTATGTATGTATGTATGTATGTATGTATGTATGTATGTATTACTTTCACATCCCTCTTATGCACCAAGATACTGAAGAGATCATCCACACTCTCACACAATAATGTGGAAAATGGCTAAGGGTTGGGATGCAGGTCACCTAGCAAGCTAGACAGGTTTGAGTGGTGATTAGAATTTAGACATTCCCAACTTTAGTAAAACACTATAAGGGTCTCTAATGCTTTCACTTGTTCTCAAAGAGGCTACACATCCACAGTCTTAGGATTTTCTCAAGAAGCAACATGTTGGAGAAACAAAGAACAGAATGCTGTATATTTTCCAAGCTTGCACAAGGAGGTTTCCTTTACTTCTTTGAATAAGCACGAGTCCTGTTCATTCCAAGAGGGCGATTTCTACATACATAAAACAAGACAGAGAGCACATGGAATGAATGCTCTGTGGGAGTTAGTGCTATTTTTTTTAATTGGCAAGGATGCATTTATTATTCATTGGACTTAATTAAATGTTTTGAGGGATGTCTAGGAGGTGGTTGAAGAGCCATAAATACATAAATAGCAGAGGAAACAATGTTCAATAGTTTTATTTATATTCACAATATTTTGTGTACATCTTTAAAAAGTTATAGCTTTTCACAATAGTAAATTAGTTTCTTCTCAGCATGAGCCCAAGACCACTGTAAATCTGCGTTTGAAACACAGAAGAGTTGTGAAAATCAAGATTCCTCTTTTACAAACATACCACTGGGCCAAACTAATTGATAGGCTGTATTGCCATTGTTAGATATTTCACTGGATATCTAAATGTTGAAATTCAAGCATTAGGTTACCTTAATTCAAATTGGGGGTGCAGTGCAATGGTGATTATAAATCCAGTGGGAATAGAGTGATTAAAAGTAGCAGCACAGTTACCAATGTTGGGCCTAATGGACTAAAAACACATCAAATACAAGTATCATTAAATTCAATGAGATTTATTGTATATCCCCAGATTTATTCCCAGATGTACAGTATATATAATTGCTACCTTAATAGTTTTGAACAATCCTCCTTCAAGTTATGTACAACCATCAATTCTCTTTCTTTAAAATGTGGCACACCAACATTTCTCTATTCTGCTGAAAGGGACCCTGGATTTCCATCCTAATGATGACACTGCCATGGGACAGGAAAACCAAAGAGGCATTTCCTTCCATGTGGAAGATCTATAATGGATTGGGCCCAAGCTTTGTAAAAAAAAAAGAAAAGGTCTCCCTTTATGAGTCTAACCAGCAATTAAGATCATGGGGGGGGGGGCACTTCCTTTACTTTTCTGTTACAGGTGAACATGGTGGGGAGATGGGAAAGGGCCTTCTTTGTTGTTGCTCTCAGGCTCTGAAAATCCCTTCCACAGAAAGCCAGACTAGCTCCATCTTTGCTGGATGTGAACTTGTTCTCTTCAGGCAGTATTTTCTGCAGTAAATTACTTTGTCCCCCCAGTCCCGAAATAATGAGACCACACAAGAATATTGGGTTTTAAATCGGGCCACAACTTTATTAATAACTTTATTAATAACTTTATGAATAACTTTATTAACTGCTGTAACTGTAACTAAAGTTGTAGCCAAAAGGATGGGCCTGCCATAGTGCAACTCATATTTCAACACTCAGATGTTATTTTAATTTATTGTGACGCCATAATGTGACCCAGGATGGGGGTGCCATTCCAGGAAAGCAGCCACCCCCCGCCGAACTAGGTCCAGGTATTACATGGGGCAGCCGTACGAACTCCTAGCCTTTAAGATATTTAATTTACTTTCCTACGGGGTTGTTTTACCTATCCATTTGTCCTATGTTATTATCTATTGTACAGCTGCCCTGAGCCCTAATCAAGATGCCTTTAGTGTTCTGACGTCACAGTCCTGGCCCCTTTTTAGTTGCACTACCCGCCAGGTACACAGGAAACCCAGCCTAACAGTCAATGAGAATGGAATGGGCGAAAACGCACTGGCACCAAGCAGCCAATAATGGTACCAGTCAAAAATTCCCATTCGGCCCCGAAGCGACCAGATAATCTCATTCTCACAACCACTAAGGGTGGGAGGGCGGGGTGCTGCCCGGCGCGAAAGAGGACTGGTGTGCGGGCAGCCCTTTTAAAGGCTCCGATCCCCGCACACCTCAGGAGTCACGTGTCCTCCTCCTTCCATGCCGAAAACAGCTCCCGGGGCGACAAAGCGGCCCCGATCCGGGACAAGCCCGGTAGGAGCCTACAGTCTAGGAGATAGGAAACACGGTGGCTTATATTCTAAATCTGTTCTCATAATGCTTATATTATAGCTTCGTTAATATATGGAAAATGTCTTGTGTTTATTTATTTATTTATTTATTTATTTATTTATTTATTTATTTATTT
>JAHTLZ010000007.1:6231546-6248967 GCA_023846285.1 Phrynocephalus versicolor | reverse complement strand
TTTATTTATTTATTTATTTATTTATTTATTTATTTATTTATTTATTTATTTATTTATTTATAAACTTGTATCCCTCCCATCTTCCCGGCGGGAACTCTGGGCGGCGAACAGCAATAAAAACACATAAAACAAACAGTTAAGCTACAAGCGGAGGACAAGATGGTGACGATCCCAAGGAAAAGGAAAACAAAAAGAGAGACTAATTCACAAGGTCACCGAAGGCCTCTCTAAAAAAGAGGGTCTTCAAGGCCTTCTTGAAGGCGGGCAGGGACAGAAGCAGGTGCAACTCACTGGGGAGGTGGTTCCAAAGTGAAGGCCCCACCACAGAGAAGGTGCGGTCTCGCGTGCGTGTTTTCCGCACCTCTCTGGGTGTGGCAACCCGCAGTGAGTGCGCCTGAGACGATCTTGTGGGTCTGGATCCGGATGCCTTTTGGGAGATGCGCTCCGCATCTCCCAAAAGGCATTACCATTTTGTATTACCATTCAACTATTTGAAGCCACAGCCAATCTACAGACAAGTCCTGAGGCTTCTACATGCAGTACAAGTGCTGAATTTGATCTGGCTAAAGGCCTGAACTGAGAAATTAGGGTAGATTTAAATTGAGAAGTATGGAGTACTTTTGTATTGGAATGACCTGAACATGGCTTGTAATGATGACAAGGCTACCTGCCCATAAGCTGCTTTAAGCATATTCTCTCACCTATAGTAGAAGTTGCAGCCATGGTGTTGGGGAGTGGAATACTTTGGTTTCATTTCTTTTTAATGTAATGTTTCCAAAATTAATTTTATGCCATTTTCAAAGGGAAATAATTTGCATGTTTTGAATGTAGGAAAAAATGAAACTGACAGGTTTGTCCACCCATATCCTAGGCTTTGAATTATTAATTAGCCACCCACCTTCCACAGTGAGTATAAGCTCTTCTCCTTTCTTGGCCTTCATTCTCATCTTGCTTCTGCTGCTACCCAACAGTTGATCAGCATCATCTTGAAGCTTTCTGGGTTGCCTCATCTGTTTCAGAACACTTGTAGAGAAACTGCCTGCCTGCCAGTGAGCTGATTCCCATTGCATCTCAAATTTATATTTCTTTTTCTGCTTACTTAACATGTTAGGATGACTATGAAGCATGTTCGGTCACCACTGCACTGTTTTGGATTCACTATACAGCATCCCCCACCCCCATCCACAAGTCTTGGAAATGTTTATTTTTTGGACAAAGGCATTTGACATTTGGTTTACATGAAGCAACTGTTAAGTTCAGCCTAACTAAGGGAAGAGGTTTGTTAAACAAAGCCTTTTTTGGGGGGGGGGGTCTATAATATGAACTGCTTAATATAGTATTTTTTACATTATACATATTCAATATTGTAATCCATTTACATTTTATTTATTTATTTATACATTTATTTATTTATACATTTATTTATTTATACATTTATACATTTCTATACTGCCCGTATTCCAAACAGAACTGTGGGAGGTTTACAACAATATAATAAAAATAAAAATAATTAGAAGTGCAACAGTAACATGAGGTAATGTCATTCATGATTGGACAGAGACAAAGAACTGTGGGAGTTGCGGTCTAATATATCTGGAGTGCCGAAGTTTGGACATGCCTGAGTTACTGTGAATCAACTTCCAGATTTCAATGCATAGTGATCTTGCAATGATTTTCCAGGTATACATTACTCAGGAATGTTTTTTTCAGTCTCCGCTTTTTCAAATGCTGGGATCAAACAGTTTGCCCAAGGGAGGTTGCAGGTATCATAACATGCACTCACAGTAAGCTCTTGGGAGTTACAGTGGAGAGTCAAACTTCCAATTGCTGTCTTCGCAGTTCCTATTGAATAAGTTGCATCAGCTCTCCAATTTGGTCATATCCTCAGAATTATCTGCAATCACACACTAGAAGACTCTAACAGAAATATCTAAATACCTCACAAACTACAAGTCTCAAGATTGTAGAATAGAAGCATGCATTTTTCATCTAGTTATTGTCACTGTGTACTAGAGATGCCTTCTGTAGGCACTGTACCCTTTCTTAAAGTTATTAAATGCATGAATTATGAGGCTTGTAACAGAAATACAAGCACTGAGACCTTTGGCTATGGCCCCAGAATCCCTTTGTGTGTGCTTTCCAAACATGAGGGTGTTCTGTGAAGGGATACATATAGGAAAATCTAACCATTGTTGCTCTTTGATAAAGAAGAAAGATGCTGGAGACAGTGTTTGGTTTGGAACAGGGACACCGTTATTAGTTGCAATGAAATGGGATGGAGATTTTGGAAATATATGTGCAAAGAGTACCCACATTTGAAGTAAGAAATAGGAAATCGTGGATCCAGATAATCATAGATTGTTTCATCTTGACTGTAAAGCAGATCAAGGCAAAGCTTGAATGCAAAGAATTGACCAACTTTTTGACATTCTTTGCATGTCAAGGAAAATGCCATATCTTATTGTAGCATTAACGTGCTTGCCCCCAGCCCTTTCGCAGGCTATTGACAAACACCACTTCTGATGCTTTCTATTTATCTGCCACCAACTAGCTTCTCTAGTAAATTAAAGACTTCAGACTGTTTTTAAGATGAATAAAAATAAAAGCAGTTATTGATTACAAAGTCAAATCAAAATCATTAACGGTAATGTGTTTAAGTACAAACAAAAAGAAGAATATAGCTCAAACCAACTTAAGTTTAGTTGCTAATAATGTTGAATATATGCACACCTGTTTCCTACGTTTACAAACTCTAAAGACTCAGTTGTCTTCACAGACACTATAAAAATCCTATCTCTTCTCCCTCTTTTCTCCAGAAAGTCCCTTATCTAGCCCTATCTGTCTTTCTGTAAGTGCCAGTCTCTATATGATTCTCTCAGACTCTGTCAGAATCCCTATCTGACTCAAACAATGCTAAGCAGAGCCTTAAATCCCCTCAGGCCACTCCCCAGATTCTCTTGTTGGTCTACAAACCCACTAATCAGTACAGATTCCTCTCATGCATTATCTATCACCACAGGTAAACACCAGAGCATTGAGAAGCACAGCTGGTTAGCTAGATTAAGTGAATCAATATGAAAAAGGTAAATCAGAGCAACACTGAAAGAAACCAATTGGAATTAAAAGCTGATCAACCAAATTAAGTGTAACAAAATGAATTATGTCCAAATTAGTCAAACTGAACTGGAGTGAAAGTCAACTGAGATTTAATAAGAAACAACCTGAGCTCTGTATAATGTAAGAAGTAGGGCAAATAAATAAATAAATAAATAAATAAATAAATAAATAAATAAATAAATAAATAAATAAATAAATAAATATTTTTAAAATGACAGTAGATAAATTCCTACAAAGGCAACTGGAACACATTAAAACTCTCACAGCTGCTATTTAGCGAAACATAATGAAATCAGCTAACAATAAATTAATTGTGTTATTATATGTACATGCCTTGGGAACTTTGAAAAGTTATTATGTGCCATCAAGGTGCCTTTAAATTACGGAGATTTTATCTCCTATACCACCTTTGTGTGGTGGAATGAATAGAGCAGTAGTGGCGAACATTTGACACTTCAGATGTTTTGGACCACAACTCCCAGAATTCCAAGCTTTTATTGTCAATGACAAAGTACTGTGGGAGTTGTGATTTAAAATATTTGGAGTGCCAAAGGTTCACCACCACTGGAATACAGCAATGGAGTGGGATTCAGGAGCCCTAGATTTGATTCCTTGCTGAGCCATGGAAACTCATTGTGGGTGCAGAACTGATTTTAGCCATTTGGTCTTCTTCCTTTCCTACTCCCTTCAACTTTTCCTAGCATAATTGTATTTTCTGTGGAGTCTTACCTTCTCATGATGGCAAGGACCTCGCTTTCATCATTCTGCTTCTAGAGAGAGTTCAGGCTTGAGTTCATCCAGGAAGGTACAGTTCCATTCACTTCATTTTAGATGTAATGCTTTAGTTGTGCTACATGACTTCTTCTTTCTTACAGCTGACAGGCAGGAGGATGTGCTATGAAGAGATGATGCCAGTGAGCAACTTGAACATCTTTGCAGATGATATGACAACCAAGATCTCATAACTAACCTTTTATGTATCCTTCGGACAAAACGGTGCAGTATAAAAATCTAATAAATTAATTAAATAAACTAGCCAGATCTATGGGAAAGCAGGTCTTCTAGCATTATCATGTGTACAGTTCACCAGCAATATGGGGCTGAAGAAAATATTTTCTAAACTTAGAAAATAAATGCAGTTGAAAGCATGGCAAACGATGTGCAATGTCATTTGCATTACAACATTACAGCACCCCACACCAAAAGACCTTTTCTCTGCACCAAGTCATCTGCTAAATGAAATAGTTCCCCCCTTGGCACACATTTAAGGTGAGCTGTGAAAATGAGCTCATGGACTCAAACACTGCTTGGGGCTATGGTGAATGTGACATTCTAAGGCAGGCATGCCCAAACTTCAGCCCCCCTGATGTTTTGGACTACAGCTCCCAGAATTCTAAGCTTAGATTGCCAATGGCAAAGGACTGTGGGAGCTGCAGTCCAAAACATCTGGAGGGCTGAAGTTTGGGCAGGCCTGTTCTAAGGGATTCACTTCCACTGGGGGAAGAGCTCTCATTTTAAACAAATATTCACAGTGCATGGCTGATACAGTCTATTCCCAATATCCCCTTGGTTGCTGTAGATGCCTAGGTATTAGAGATGGGCACGACTCAAAAAAATGGTGTTTCGTTTGTCGTTTGGTCGTTGAGGGGTCTGTTTTGGTTCGTTTTCGTTTTCGTTGGGTTTTTTGCAGATTTTTTGTTTTTGTTTTCATTGCGTAACAAAACGAAAAAATGAAAATGGAAACAAAAAATTTCTGTTTCGTTAGCATTCTTTCAGTTAAATGCATTTGCCGCAACAAAACGAAAAACACAGCAAAATTTTTCATTTCCGTTTCCGTTTTTGTCTTGTTTTGAAAAATTTTCGTTTTCGTTTTTGTTTTCGTTTTCGTTTTTGTTTTCATTGCGTAATGAAACGAAAAAACAAAAACGAAAATTTCGCTGAGTTGTGCCCATGTCTACTAGGTATTATATAAAACTGTTGACCCTTGTTAATTACTGGTGCTACCTTGTGTATTTTATTCAGAGGGAGAAGGAACACCCATATCATCCACCCATAGTTATAGTTTTAGGAACACATTATAGAGATCAAGAGACCAGGCACATTGGAGTTAACATAACACTCTCTGAATGGCCAGAAATAGTTTCTACTGGATGTGGCAGAGAGAGATGTGGGCTGGAAGACCTTGCCCATGTTTCTGGCTTGTCTTCCTCTCCTTCCCTCCTTCCTAATATGAATACAAAGGGCTTTAGGGACTGCAAAGTGTTACTATAGCAATGAACTATCATGAATCTTGTTTCCTTCTTCCTGATCTCTGCAAGCCTCTTGTATCTCTTTCTGAATGAACAAGTAGTACTGAATACTACAGAGACCAGACTTCTCATAGCCTCCTTCCTGCAAGTCAATCAACAGGAGACCCGTATTATCCAGACTAAAACCATCAGCAACACTGTATGTTATTCATGAGATTTTCCAATGCTTAAGAACACACATGCAGTTTAGAAAGCAGCCTTTTGTTGTTGTTGTTGTTTTTTAGGCCCAGTAAAGTATGGATAAAGGTATGGGAAATATGTGCTTTAAGGCCTTTATTGCTATTATCTCACTGCCTCTATAATAGAGGAGTTAAAATATGGCTAGTGCTCACTGCGAATATATCTTTCTTCTCTTTAAGATTATCTTCATGTTTCAAAGATGCTGTAAACATGTCTAGAAATGACACACTCCCACAGTTTCTATACAGCAGAACATGATGAAACCAGCCACCAAAAAATATTACATTTTCCACTTGCATTCATATCAGCTTACGGAATAATATCCATGTGATTTAAAATTAGACATTTCAATAGTGAAAGATCTAGACAAGCAAATGAAAAACTTAGTTTCTTTAGGAAAAAAAACCCTGCTGGGCTTCTTCGGACGGTGAGAGGGGCTGCAGGGGAAGAGGGGGAGGCTGCCAGTCTGGATCCCTGCTGGGTTGTAATTAGCAGGGTTATCTGTGGGTTGGAGCCCCGGGGGGGGGGGGTCGACGGCGTTTATGAGCCTGGCCGTGAGAGGGCTTGCATTGTTGGCTTCCCTGCATATCTATCTTTCCAGTGTTTAGGGAACCTTTATTACATTCTCCTTAGCCTTCAGTGTTCAACTTCGTTTAGGAGTTATTGCAACACTCCATCGGGGGTGGCTCAGGGAGGCATATTTATTGCGTGGCCATTTTGTTTTTGCACTCAGCGGCCACTTTGGCTGTGCCTCATGGGCTCACCCACTGTGCATTGATCCACATCCATCCACCCGGATGGACATTTTGCATGGCCCTTAATTGCTCTATCCTTTTGTTGACTTCTGGGTGGAGTGTAGCGTGTTTTTATTGTTTATCAGAAAGTTAATTTGCAGCATAATTTTTCGACCTTGGCAGTAGCCTGCTTAGCCACCTGTTCGGCCATTTTGTGAGCATCACCTTTCAGGGTGTCTGGGGCGTGGGTGTAATCCGCACCCATCCTCTCTGTTCATTGTTGTTATATCCTTGCCTCGAGTTGTTTAGGCAGTTACTTACCAGGGCTATCCTTTGGATACTCTTGGAATCCGTTTTGGGTCTGTGCCGCGCCCACGTGGCTGAGTTAATTTTTCACCTGTTTGCTCCTTCTAGTCTGCTATGCCGTCTAAGAAGGGAAGTTCTAATGGGAAGGGCAAGGGTAAGGCCCCTGCTAAGAAGAGGCCTAGTCAGCAGCCCCCTCCTGATTCATCCTCTTCATCGGATGATGAGTGGCCTATTTTTTGGGCAGCTTGGAAGAAGCTATCCCGCTTGGAGTGCGAGCGTGCTCAAAGGCAGGGGATGGCCATGTCTTATGGGGGTGGGTGATCTATGAGTGACACAAAGGCTCAGAGGAGGGCAGAGTGTAAACTGATGATGGATTTGATGATGACACATATTTTTTCTCTTGACTCCGCTTTAGCGGGATCTTGCAGTCAAGCCCCTGCAGGTACTCCAGCCGTGATTGCTGAGGTGGCCGTTCCGTCGCAGGCACCGCTGATCCCTACTGTTCCTGTCCCTCAGCAAGTTTCCTTGCCTGGGCCGTGTTTGGAAGAATCACCACCCCGGGCCTTGGACTTATCTATGGCGGCTTCTCCACGCGGCCAGCCGGCTGCGGCACCTCTCCGTCCACCTGTTTTGGGTGAGTTGTTTACAGTCCCATCACACACCCTGAGTCCTGTTACATGGCCATTGCAGACAGGTGCTCTTGACTTGCAGACTAGGGTGGAACCTGGCTCTCAAATAACTGGACACATGCCGGTACCTAGGCGACCGTTAGTGGGTCAACGACTGTGGCTGAGGCGGCTTCTCAAACAGAGGCTGCTCCGGCAACCACTTCGGTCAAGGCGCCTTCAGGGGAGAGAGGGTCCGCTGTTACGGCGTCTACGGAACTTACTGCTGATAAGCTTCCAGACCGGGGATCAATGATTTGCCTGAGGAGGATGAGTCGTTACCTTTAGGTGACCATCTATCTGAGGCCATGATTGATAAGATTACTTCCGGCAAGTTCATTGATATCTTTGAATTGTTAAATAGGGAGGTGGATTCTAAAGAGTTAGAGAAGCTGGACGACAAAGAGAAAGAACGCATTAGGAAAAGGAAGCTGGGTCGTTCATGGAATAACTGGCTTAACGCCTTTGTAATGTATGCAGGGATCTACTCTGAAGCTCACCCGGAGAAGAGCTCTGTTCTTTTTCATTACGTTGACTTGATTATTAGGGCCCGACATGATGGCCCTCCTAATGCCTGGTTACTGTATGATGAGGGCTTCCGCCACTGTATTGCTAAGGACCCCAGTCTTCGCTGGGATAGGCCACACAGTTGCCTCTTGCTTCGGGTGATGAGTTTGGCTCACCTTAGTGAGAGATTTGATAGTGGACATGTTATGCTGCGCTCCGGTACTCCCGGTAACTCCCGCGCTTCTGAGGGCCAGTCGGTTCAACCCCGGCTGGTCTGCTTCGATTATAACAGCAAGGGATCTTGTGGGCGCTGGCAGTGTAAATTCCGCCACCTTTGCTCCACATGTGGGGCCAACCATCCAGCTCACACCTGCCCTAGAGGCAAGCCAGGGGGCGAGGGAACCAAAGATGCGGGTGAGAAACGTAACCAGTCAGGACCATCTCAGCATCCAAAAGGGACCTAGTCTCATAAAACAACAGGTTCTGAGAGAGTGGCTGAATAGTTACCCCTCTCGGGAGGATGCGGTTTACTTTTTGGAAGGATTCCAGTGGGGGTTTTGCATCCCTGCCTTGGGTGAATATGTGCCGTACATGGTGCATAATCTTAAATCATTTTTGGGTAAAGAGGATATTCTTAGAGCTAAGATCGCTGCTGAACTTTCGGTGGGCAGGGTGCTGGGCCCATTTGATCACCCGCCTACTCCCCATTTCCGGGTGTCTCCTTTGGGTGTTGTACCTAAGAAGACACCGGGTGAATTCCGCCTTATTCACCATCTCTCTTATCCGATGGGGGACTCAGTCAATGACAGGATCCCTCAGGAATTGTGTAGCGTACGTTACACATCCTCTGACTCTGCTATTAGGATGGTGCGTAATTGCGGAATTGGGGCTGAGATAGGCAAGTGTGATGTTAAATCTGCTTTTAGATTGCTCCCAGTTCACCCGGATGATTGTGAGCTCTTAGGTTTTACATTTGACGGTTTATTTTATATTGACAGGGCTATGCCGTTTGGTTGTTCTATTTCGTGTTCAGCATTTGAACGCTTTAGTTCCTTTATTGAATGGGCGGTCCGTCAAAGGACCAGTAACTCTCACATTATCCATTATTTAGATGATTTCTTGTTTGCGGGAGTCGCCTCAACTTTGCTTGCAGAGTTGTGGCGCCTGGTCGTCCATTTTTGCGCAGACTGTACAATAGTGTTGTGGGACTTCGTAGTCCTCATCATAGGTGTCGCATTTCGGCCGAAATTAAGGAGGATCTTCGTATCTGGCTTGAGTTTTTGTCCAAATTTAATGGCATTTATTTTTGGCGTTCTGAAGTTGTAGCAGCAGCGGACTTGCTGGTACAAACTGATGCTTCGGGAGCTCTGGGCTTCGGTTTGTATTTTAGAGGTAGATGGTGTGCTGGCTCTTGGCCCATGGAGTGGCAGCACAGTGGTATTACCCGTGACCTAACCTTTTTGGAGTTATTCCCCATTGTTGTAGCCTTGTTTCTGTGGGCTGACCTATGGGCCAAGTCGGTGGTAAAATTTTGTTGCAACAACTTAGCAGTTGTGCACATCCTTAATAATTTGACTTCCAAATCCAAAAGGGTTATGCGACTAGTTCGGGCCTTTACCCTCCGCTGCCTGCAATTTAATATTCTATTTCACGCGTGTCATGTGCCTGGAGTCCAGAATGAGCTGGCTGACGCTCTGTCCCACCAACAGATGGAGCGGTTCAGAGCATTAGTGCCACACGCTATGAAGGAACCCGAACAACTCCCACCGGAGGTATGGCACTTTGGAGGGTAGAAGCTAACTGGGCCATGGGTCTAGCAT
This sequence comes from Phrynocephalus versicolor, assembly GCA_023846285.1. Lineage (NCBI taxonomy): Eukaryota > Metazoa > Chordata > Lepidosauria > Squamata > Agamidae > Phrynocephalus > Phrynocephalus versicolor. The sequence continues at coordinate 6,239,329 of JAHTLZ010000007.1, read as the reverse complement.
TGGCCCCCAGCACACGCCGTGCTTATTCTGCTGCATGCGCAGAGTATACCAGATTTTGTGCGCAGGAGGGTTTTCCTCAGCTTTGGCCAGCAACAGCCGATCAATTGGTCCAATTTGCCGTTTATTTACATTTCAAAGGTTTGGCTCCCCGTACTATTCAGGGTAAGCTTTCGGCTTTATATTACTATGCGAAGGCCCAGGGTTTCGTGATACTGGACTGCCAATTTCGGATTTCTAAAATGGTTGATGGTTGGTCCAGGGAACGGGACAGGCCACGGGATACGAGGACCCTGATCTCCCCTAACATGTTATGTAGGCTGGCTGATGCATGGCCTTGAGTTTTTTCCACCAGTTGTGAGGTTGCTTTGTTTCAAGCTGCCACTTTGGTAGCTTTTTTCGCCACCTTACGTGTTAGCGAGCTGCTTGCCCAATCCAAAACTGATGCCTCGCTTTATGCATTACTTTGGTCGGACATGGCCCTCGAGCAGGATCAGGTCTTTCTGCATATTCGTAGATTGAAGACCGACCAGAGAGCTAAGGGCTGCACGATACACCTTTGTAGGTGTTCTGTGCTACACATTTGTCCTGTCCAGGCGTTACATAGGTATGCCCGGCTTGTTGGCACTTATCGGGGGTACTTGTTTCAACATGAAGATGGGTCGCCTTTGACCCGTTATCAATTTTGGACAATTTCATTGAGGGCTATGCAGGTTGCTGGCATATCGGGCTGGCACTTTGGTACTCATTTGTTTAGGATAGGCGCTGCTTCCACAGCGGCTGCCATCGGTGTCGATTCGGTTGGCATCCAACGGATCAGGCGATGGAGGTCCAGACAGTTTAAAGCTTATGTACGACCACTAATGGACCAGTAAAACTGGGCCAGTTGTTCTCTTTTTTCTCGTTGCAGGTTCTACCCAGGGAAGCCGTGTTCGAGTGTTGGTTTACGGCCACAGTTTTGTTTACTGGGCGTCAAAGTTTGCTATCCGTTCTGGACGTGGCCGCGATCTCGGCCTTGGCCAATGGGCTGATTTCCTCTGGAAGGGCAAGAGGGGGATATCCTGGCACGCCTTTCTTACTGTGGCTCTCAGTGACCCCCCTGACAACTTGCCTAAAATCATGGTTGTCCATCTGGGAGGAAATGACTTGACTCGCATGTCGGGCAAGTCCCTCATTCTCAAGGTCATCGATGACCTGAGAGCGTTCCATCGTACTCGCCCATTGGTTTGTGTCGTTTGGTCTGCAATCATTCCCCGCTTGAACTGGGGGCCGTATCACCATCCGCAAAAAATGCACAAGGCCTGTAAGGGCGTCAACAGGGAAGTTGCCCGTGTTGTACAGGCCGAGATGGGATCTGTCATTTGGCATTCGAACATCACTGCTCGGGATCCCACCTTATTTTGGCCGGACGGTGTGCATTTATCTGACAAGGGCCTGGATATTTTTCTTCAGAATCTTAAAGAGGGCCTGAGTGCCGAACTGTTCGGCTGTGGGGTAAAGAGTTGGCAGTGTGCCTCTTTGTTGGTGGGTAGCACATAAAAGTTAACCATTTAGGTCCCGAATTTAAATTACATCTTCAGATTTTTGGCAGCCCTCAATTAATAACCCAATAGGAATTAGTTTGGGAGCAAATAATATTAATAACCCACTGCCCTAGGAGGGCTGCCAATCTTTAATCAAGTGTTGATGCCGAAAAGATATTGTTGGCATCCTCACTGCGGCAATTCAACAGGCCGCAGGAAATTGGTGAAGTAACGGGACCTAATCAATTTATTGTTACCATTTAGATGGTGTGCTACGTTTCAGGCCCTCCTAAAGTTACAGTTCTGTGTTAATTAATTTAAAATTCGTTACTGTAGTTAATAAAGTTGTGGCCCTTATTTTAATCCAATATGAATGTGTGTCGCCTCTTTCTTCAACCTGGCCCGGCAATGTAACCCACACTGAGGCATTTAGTTTCCAAAAAATATTTAACATGTGAAGAGGCCAGCAATGAAACTTGAACCATACTTTGAGTAAGCAATAAATCCATGATTTGCTCGGAGAAGGTTGCAGGTTTGACCTCTAGTAGAAGACACTAAGGCCAAGGAAGCAAGGCTTGGATACCCTTACCAGTTAGTGTTAACTGTACTGGACTAAATGGACTGAAGATCTGACTCAAGATAACTCACTATGTTCCTAACATGTGCGACAATATAGATGCCACCAGAGGCTTTGATCACCATGCAAGATGTGTGTGTGCATAATCTATCTTATTTTCTTGTCTGCTATTGCTGCCATTTCTCTCCCCTGATTCTATAAATATATACTGATATATTTAGATATTTAATATAATATATAATACATAATATATATAAAGAAGAACTGTGCAACTTTCTGTTATCTCCTGGAGAAGATCACCACATCATGCTCTGGTTTATATCAGAGCTGAGGAAAGCTTGCCTATATGATTGTTTAAATCTAGCATATCTCCTTAATTGGAAACTGTTTCCTAGTGATGGCCAACCACTCACATTTCTTAGACAGCTATACAACATTTCCTTCAATTGGGCATACAATATGCATAGTGGTGCCTTGAATTATCAGTAGTACTCACATTGATTGGCTTACTTGTTGATTTTCAAATTGGTTGTCCCATTTTGTTATTCCTGAAGCAAAGACCCCATTCTCCTGCCTTCTAAAATGACTGAAGGTTTTTTGTTTTTCCAATAGTCAGACATGCATGATTTATTTTTGTAAAGATCACATTTGCAAATGTCCTTCGGGTATGCATGAAGTATACAGTTTTGCTTTTCAAACAAAACAAAACAAGACAAACCCCCACATATTTGCTTTTGAAAGCAGTGTGTCATACGTGATGTATGGCACACACACAATGAGGAAAGCAAACAGTATAATTTATAGTGGCTTCTTGCTGCTAATTAAGGATATTTCTCTTTAATTTAGGGGTACATTTCAGTTTAAGAAGTTGATATTTATTTATTTATTTATTTATTTATTTATTTATTTATTTATTTATACAACTTATATGCCACCCACTACCTAAAGGTCTCTGGGCCACTTACAATTAAAATGAACAGTTAAAACAGTTAAAACATTAAAAAACCAATAGGCGATTAAAACAATAAAGGCATTTAAACACAAAACACTAAAATTGCCACCAGGACCCACAATCTATGTTATGTCAGTTAAAAAACTTCAGAAACAGGAAGGTTTTTACCTGGTGCCGAAATGTCGTCAGTGTTGGCGCCAGGCGGATGTCACTTAGGAAGGCATTCCATAACCTGGGGGCAGCTGCCAAAAAGGCCCTATAACTACAAGCCATCCCTTTCACCTCCTTGAGGGATGGCTCTCTCAGGAGGGCTCCCTGGCTAGATCTTAATTGCCAGGTAGATTCATATGGAAGGAGACGGTCTTTCACATATCTAGGTCCTAAGCTATTTAGGGCTTTATATGGCAAAACAAGCACTTTGAATTGGGCTCAGGCAACAAATAGTAACCAATCCATGTTACATAGAATTGGTGTGATATGATCCCTGGCAGCCCCACCATTCACCAGCTGGGCTGCATGATTCTGAACCAGTTGCAATCTCCAAACCAGGTTCAAAGGCTGCCCCACGTAGAGCCCATTGCAGTAATCAATAAGGGATGTTACCAGTGCTTGAGTAACTGTCATGAGGCTCCATTCGTTCAGGTAGAGGCATAGCTGGTATATTTTCCAGAGCTGTAGAAAGGCACTCCTGGCCACTGAGTCCACCTGGGGTTCCAGAGTTAGACTGGCGTCCAGGAGTACCCCCAAGCTGCGGACCCTGTCTCTTAGGGGAAGTGCAATCCCCATCCAGAACAGGGAGATGGCCCTCGAACCTGTCTGGTGAAGCACCCACTAACAACACTTCCGTCTTGTCTGGATTAAATTTAAATTAATCCAGTCCATTATCTGACCGAAAAACAAGTTCAGTATAGAGATTGGTGGAAAATGAGAGGTAGAGCTGAGTATCGTCAGCTTATTGCTGACTCCTCAGCCCAAACCTCCTGATGACCTCTCCCAGCGGTTCTGTGTAAATGTTAAACAGCATGGGGGACAGTATTGAGCCCTGTGGAACCCTGTGATGTAAATGCCACAGTGCAGAGCAATTGTCCCACAACATCATCTTCTGACCACCACAGAGCGGTGCCTCCGACCCCCAACCTGGCCAGCCTATCCAGAAGGACACTATGGTTGATGGTGTCAAAAGCCACTGAAAGGTCCAGGGAGTATCAACAGGGTTGCACTACTCCTGTCTCTCTCCCAGCAAAGGTCGTCGTACAGGGTGACCAAGGCAGTCTCCATACCAAAACCCGGCCTGAAACTGATTGAAATTGATCCTGAAAATACATTTCATCCAGTAGCGCCTGGAGTTGCCTGGCCACCACCCACTCCAATACCTTGTCCAAATAAGGGAGGTTTACTACTGGTCAGTAGTTAACCAACAGCCCTGGGTGCAGATTAGGTTTCTTAAGGAGTGGTCTAATTATCACCTCTTTCAAGGTGGCAGGGCCCACTCCCTCTCTTAAAGAGGCATTCATAGCCTCCTGGACCCAGGTGCGAACCCCCCTGGCAGATCTTTCAATTAGCCAAGAAGGGCAAGGGTCAAGCAGCGTGGTGGTGGAATGGACAGATCCAAGTACCATGTCCACTTCCTCGGGTCTCAATAATTGAAACTCATCCAATAATACTGGACCTAAGTGTGGTGCACTGGACACATCCCTTGATTCTGTACCAATAGTGGAGTCCAATTCACTGCGAATCTGTCAGCAAACTCATGACAGTGAGATCCCGAGTGGTCCAGGACCTCCACTTTATCTCCTGATTGAAGAAGATCCCAGACAACCCAAAACAGCTCTGCTGGACAGAATCTGGATCCATTAGTTTCTGAGGGCAGATCATCTTAATGGATTCCCCACCCTTGCAGAGCTAATAGTCTAAATTTGACCAGGAAGTGGTCTGACCATGACAATGGGGTCAAAGTCAACCCCCCTCCCCACATCCGAGCCATCATCCTCCAGTCCTGTTCAGAAGACCAGGTCCAGGTGATATGTTGAGGTGACATGTTGAGACAGCCTCTTGGTTCTCATGGTGGCCATGAAGTCCTGAGCCAGCCCAGTCAAGGCAGTCTCAGCATAGATGTTGAGGTCCCCCAGCACTAACAGTCTGGGGGTTCTCAACACCAGGTCCGAGACCACCTCTGTCAGCTCAGGCAGGGAAATTGTTGGAATGCAGCAGGGTGGGCGGTACACCAACAGAATCCCCAATCTGTCTCGTGAGCCCAACACACAATACAGGCCATCCAGACCTCCTCCCAAAGAGACTGGAAGCCTGGTCAAGGAGATAGAACTCTGATAGACTATAGCAACTCTGCCTCCCCGGCCCACTAGGTGACACTGGTGCTGGACTGAGTACCCAGGTGGGCATAGCTGGGAGAGGAGAACCCCACCTTCCTCTCCAACACAGGTCTCAGTAATACATGCCAGGTTGGCACCCTCATTCAGAATGACATCATGGATGAGGGCAGTCTTATTTTTTAACAACTTTTCATTCAGCGACAGCACCGTGAGGCTCATGGGCTCATGAATATGGTCACCTGATACCTTCTGGTTGGGAGTGGAAACAGAAGAGGGGATAGATGTAAGATATCTAACCTCTCTTTTCCAATGCAGGCATGTTCTACTCCCACCCAAATACCTTCCCCTACCCAGCACGAGCTCAATAGCTGCCCCCTCCATTGCCCTCCCACCTTCCTGTTCCCTCAGTTTTATTGTGGGTCCTTCTATATTGGGTGGCAAAAGACACAAAGAAAAAAGCAAAAAATAAACAAAACAAAACAAAACAAAACAAAACAAAAACAATGCCCCTCTCCTATGCCACACCCAAGGTCCTTCTTCCCTCAGCCAGGTGGTAGGTGTTGAGGAGGGAAGTGGGACAGCTCAAGCAGCAGAGCAACAAGGGACCTGGTCCTGGATTGCCTCAAGAGTCCCAAGGCTGAACTCCCCCAGATAAAGCTGGAACCAGCTCCTCTGTCTCCCACTCAGAGGCTGTGGGAGCGGCAGATGACACCGGACTCTCCAGTCACAGGAATGTTGGTCTTCAAAGGTCCCAGGCAGCTTAGCTTTTCGAGGCCTTCCTTCCCTCCATCAGGTGTTAGGTGTTGAGGAGGGAGGTGGGGCAGCTCAAGCAGCAGAGCAGCAAGGGGCCTGGTCCTGGGTTGCTGCAAGAGTCCCAAAGCCAAACTCCCCCAGAAAAGGCTGGAAACAGCTCCTCTGTCTCTCACTCAGAGGCTGAGGGAGTGGCATATGACAACAGACTCTCTAGTCACAGGAACGTTGTGAGACACCCCCAAATCCAAGTAGGGTTTCCTTAATTGGCAGTAAAACACCACAGCAAGTTATGCTGTCGACCTTCCACCACTGTACAGGGTTCTATTCAGTAGCTCTTCCTCTGAGTACATAGTTCAGTAACTGGAAGTGAAAAATAGACACATAGTATTGCACTGTTCCTAGTTTACATTGTGAGCTGAATATTATTCAAGGAAATTTCCGTTAATATATAGTTGCATACAATGATCAGTGGTCCAGAGATTACTGAATGCTGATGCAACTGAAAATTTTCTTGTATTTGATTTTACATTGGAAGGCTACGGGGACTAAGTCACATTTGCTATTATATTCATTTATTACAGTATCATTAAAAATGTTATTTTTTCCTTAACAGAAACACATAATTTGAAAATGAAAGGGAACCACCAGAAATGCAAAATATGGGAATGTTGGTGATGTGCTTTGTATAACTGCACTCTTGAAAGGTAGCTCCTAGAATTCTAAAAAGCCGAGCAGGTAATCTTGCATTCTGCTTTGGTAGATGACATTTTGTCCAGATGCCTCAAACATCTGCATCATGTTAATCATGACATATTGCACACAGAATAGTGGACAGGCCACTTAGTCAAGATTGATTAACTATTCCTGACATCACTGCATAAAACACATTTGCTTTCTCATGAGATATGTAGTGCATGATTAGCAGTGAATCCATAGTAAGTGTTTTGCAATTTCCAGTGTCAAAACTGCTATTTGCTGTAAAATATCCATGTTTGTGGGAGACAGAATATGCCCTATACAAATGAGTAAGATGGAATTAAATTAATATAAGATGTTGTATCTAAGAATGTGACAACTGCCTTTAACAACCTATTGTTATTTAATACTTCTGACCATGAGCTCAACATTTAATGCTGCACTCGTATATTAAAGGTAAAGGTAAAGATCCCCCCGCCGCTGCCGCCGCACGTGCATGCTAGTCATGTCTAATTCTAGGGGTGGTGCTCATCTCCATATTCAAGCCAAAGAGCCAGTGTTGTGCAAGTTCGTGGCCATGTGGCCGGCATGGCTGCAAGGAAACTCTGTTTTACCTTTCCACTTTTTATGGCGGTACCTATTTATCTACTTGGCATGAGCTGGGTTTAACAGCGGGAGCTCACTTCCGCTGCATGGCACCCGAGATTCGAACTGCTCAGCTGCCAACTTTGCAGTGAACAGTTTTCAGTGCTTTAGCCCACTGAGCCACTTACTATGAATTTTTGTCATGCATTTTTAAGATAAATATGCATAAGCAAGTTCTACTTTTAAATAGCCTGTCATTTCCCTCTCTCCCTATTTTCATCCTTATGTGTATCTTTCTTTCTTTCTTTCTTTCTTTCTTTCTTTCTTTCTTTCTTTCTTTCTTTCTTTCTTTCTTTCTTTCTTTCTTTCT
>JAHTLZ010000007.1:6209513-6231536 GCA_023846285.1 Phrynocephalus versicolor | reverse complement strand
TCTTTCTTTCTTTCTTTCTTTCTTTCTTTCTTTCTTTCTTTCTTTCTACGCTGCTATTTTCCCACGAGGGAGCTCAAGGCTGCTCACAATGCAAAAATCCTGAAATAATTTAATGCTCAAAAGCCTGCCTGATGAGGAAGATCTTTTTTCCTAATAATGGAAGGACAAGAGTGAGGGGGGCCCATCTGTCCTCTTGAGGCACTGCATTCCAAAGCATGGGAGCAGCCACTGAGAAGGCCTTCTCTTGTTTCTTCACCAAAAAGTTCTGGAAAGTGAGAGAATGATCTGAGATTAGCAAGGCAGAAGAAGAACAACAAAAGGGCATTCTTCAGGTATGTTTGAAGCAAAAGACAGAGGAAAGAAACAGTGGTTCAGCTATTCAGTGGGGATGGGAGAATAATAACAGATAAACAATAGTCAGAATTGCTCAACTCCTGCTTCAACTCGGTCTTCTTCCAAAATGCAGTCAATGCAGTCCAGGCAAATATTTCTTTATTTATATATTTATTTATTCATTTATATACTGCACCATCTGGCAACACAGGTACTCTGGGTGGTTTACAAGCAAGGGTGAAGCACAATGGGAAAGGGCAGTATTACAGGTTGACATCGATAAACAAATAGTCAAGTACAGTGGTACCTTGTATAAAGGAATTAATTCGTTCCAAATGAAATTATGTTAAGAAAAATTTTCCTTTGTACAAATTTTCCATACGAATGCATTGAAAACAGAGTAATCCCATTTTTATGTTGTACAGGTTCAACCCATAGGTGATTATGCTAAGCAAATTTCCCCTATCTGCGGAATTTTTTATGTTGTACAAATTTTATGTTATATAAAATGTTTGTTATACAAGGGTCCACTGTAGTATCTTGGTACTTTGAGTCATTTCAGATCCTCAGGACTGGATGAACTGTATCTAAGAATTTTGAAAGAACTGGCTGAAGAGATATCAGAACCACTATTTAGAAGATCCTAAAAGCTGAAAACATTCCTGTGGGGAGGTATGATCCTTGATATAACCTGAATTCAAGCTCTATAGGATAGACTGTATAAAACAGGTTTAAAAAGTCCAGAATCCTGTTGGCACAGCTCTCCATCATTAAGGCTGTGTGCCAGCAGAGTTCTAGCCATTGTCGGTTTCTCAAATATATGCTTTATTATTTCATAACTGTTTGTTTTTTTAATGTTACAGAGCCTGTTTGTTTTGGATCTTGTTATTATTAATGTAAGTAAGTATCTTACATCAAAATGTTCCTTTGGTCTTTTTAACCAAAGATACAAGCAGTGCTAATGGAATGAAACTTTTGATGCTTCATCATGTATAATAAATAGAGTATTGATGGGAAGCCATGAAAGTTCTCAAGAGTACTTATTAGAGATGGGCACGGCCAGAAAAAATGACATTTCAATTTTTCGTTTGTCGGAATGGGTCCGTTCCGTTCCATTCCGTTTCCATTTGTCGCGATTTTTTTTTTGATAATTTTTCAGTTCGATGTTTCGTTCATCATTTGTCGTTTCTACTGCGATTTAGTGCGATTTGACTTCCCAGAGCATGGGGGCATCCTGCAATGATGCAGAGCAGGCGGAAAACACTTTAAACTGGGTGATGAATAAGAAATTTAATAAATATATCATAGCATAAGACTGCATCCTATGCAATAAAGCAAACAAAGTGGGCAGAATGCAATATTCTTTTTTTCTCTTGGTCAACGCTGACTGAACCGGCCACCCTACTTGGTCTGGCTGCCTGTTATACTTTTTTTTTTGTTTTTGTTTTTTTGAAGCCTTTATCCATCCCATTTCCCCTCCACCTCTCAGAGGCAGCAGGAGACACAGTATTCCATTCCTCCCCCAAATCTGGATGAGGGTCTACTCTACTCCTCTCAATGTCCCCTCCCCATGACACTCCTTGTAAAGCTTTCAAGCAAATGCCACCCTGGTCAACTAGCGATCAGAGATTCAGATGCTTTCTCCACAAACACACACTCATCTGGATGAGTGCCCCTCAATCTCTCGGGGAATCATCACCAGTTGGAGTGTCCCGAGGAGCCCGGTTCGCTCATGGAACGGAAGCGGTCTCGGTGTTGTCTCAGGCGGCCGCGGGCGGAGGCTTCCCTCCCCCTCAGCATGATCTGGAGGACATGTGGGCCCACCTTCAGCTGCTCTTGTCTGCTTTCAGCAAAGCCACGAAGCCAGAACAGTGGGGAACAACGGGGAGGGATTCTTTCAGACCCTACTTTGGAGGCCTGTTTGGACTACCCAGGAGACCACTTCCACCAACCCAGTGGAGACAGAGTCTACGCACGCATGTGGCAAAGCCACGAAGCCAGAACGGCGGGGAACAACGTGGAGAGATTCATTCAGCCACCTAATTTGGAGGCCAGTTTTGACTACCCAGGAGACCACTTCCACCAACCCAGTGGAGACAGACTCCACGCACACACGCGACAAAACCACCAAGAAGCCAGAACGGTGGGGAACAATGGGGATTGATTCTTTCAGCCTGGTACTTTTCTCTCTCAAGGAAGCCTCAAGGAGGTGACCACTTCCACCAACCCAGTGAAGACACGAGTCCACGCACGTGGCAAAATATTCTCCACTTAGGATAGAGGTTCTGTTCTCGGCTTGCACCCCAAATGTGTGTGTGTGCAAGCAAATTGAAGTTGGGAAAAATAGAAAATAAATGGTAGTATATAATATATTTTAAAATAAATCCACACCTCCCACTCCCAGTCGATCCTCCCCCTTTATCCAAGATCAGAAAAATCCTCCTCTCCCCACAAACAGCCAGAGAAGAGGACAAATAAAAAACCCTAACTGCTTTCCTTCACCAGACAAAGCTGCAGGGAATCAAAGAAATTTTTCTAATAAAAAAATCAATTCCCTCCCTGCCTGCCTAAAGCCTCCAGGCCTCCCTCCTCGAATAATCTCTGCAAGTGCACAAGCACCACCACCAGCACAGCACAGCCCTCCTCCCTCCACATGCAAGACCCGACTGCAACTTCTGGAAGGTGCCTTGGCTTTTTATGCCCTCTGGCACATCCAGAAGTGTCAGTCAAAAACTGGCCATGCCATTGGTGGAATTGTTCAAAAAATTTGCATGGTCCCATCCCATGCCCAGCCCAAATGGGCAGGTCTAAAAAAATAAAAAATAAATAAATAAAATAAAATGAAATCAATGTGACATTTTATTGCTATAAAAAACCCACTGCTGCTACTATTAAAATTCAGGCATTTAAAATAAATAAATTTCATATGTTTCTGTGGTGATTTGGTGTGTTTTTTGACCAAGATTTCTAAAGAAAAATTGTGGTCGCCATTTTGGATCCCCCCCACTGCATGGCATGGCGAGACGATGAGGATGATGCCCCCCCCAGCCTGGTGCCAGCAGCCCAGGACAGGAGAGGAGGGGGAAGGCCAGGGACCCCCCCCCCCAGAAACAACCCTTCTGGTAGGTGGCAAAGCCTCAGGCAGGCATATTTTTGCCTGCTTTTTCGGCCGGGAGGGAGTCGGGTTTTTTTGTTAACTTTTAAAACCTTTTTCTGTGCTTGCTTGGCATTGTGCGATCACCACGATGCCACAAACAGAAACAAAAAACCCGACCTAATTTTTCTTTTTTCGGTTCGAGTTCAAGTGGTAATGGCTTAATTACCGTTACCGTTTCCGTTACGTACGGAACCGAATAAAAGGTAAGGGAAACTAAAATTTCACCGCTCCATGCCCATGTCTAGTACTTATTAATTACTATGGGGCAAATCAGTATCTATATTTTAAACCATGAGAGGACATAATAAAACACATGAGACAAAGGGGCAGAAAAATACGGGCAGAATTTACTTGGAATCTGAAATGTTTTGGGGGCTCAAAGCTTAAGTGCAACAATTCATTCAATAAATACATAGGTTTTCAATGAGACATAACAAGACTTTACCCTTGTTACTTTAAAATGTTCTATGGAGTACATAAAATATATCACAAGTAAGATCAAGGCTTTCAGTATGGTGTAGTGCATTGAATGATGCATTAGGATCAGGATACCAGAATTCAAATTCTTGCTTGGCCACTGAATCTCAAGAGGGAGTGGGGTAGTACTGGTAAAACCACTCCTTAAAGTACACTTTTTTGGACATCACTTGAATACAAAAATCAGATGACTGTGATTATTCTGCCAATATTTCCCCCTTGTATTTGGCTTTCAAACAGCCAGACATTGTCTAGCAACATGATATTCAGCAGGGAAGTTGATAGACTTTTGGTTGAGACCGTCCTGCCCCGTTAACAGAGTTAACAGTACTGAGTTATAATGGTTCTCTCAATGGTTTCATTATAAGACGATTCATGCAAGTCATTTCCTCCTCTCATATATGGTGCCCTAGTGGCAGAGGATCAAAACACTAAAAGGAGAACACCATAGGTTGTACTATCCAACACACATTTCTGTGCCTTTTAGTACAAAGTATCACTTCAAGTCTGGGGAGCTGGTGAATTAACTCTGGCGCTAGAATGTTAATGATACTTCTAAGATGAAATCCTAAATACAGTACTGCAGTCTTAAACTGGAAAGTCCTTCAAACAACTGTAGCAGTAGTGGCGGCGGCAGCAGCAGCAAAGGACCGTTATAAGACAATTTCACCTAGCACCACTTTCCTGACACACTTTGAAATGTGTGTCATCTTTACCAACACAATCTATTGTGTTTGCAAAACTCAACACAATTTACGATAACTCAAGCAGCTGCAGCTGATGCACACATTTCCACTGTCAATTTCACTTTGCAAACAGACATGTTGTTCAGCTTTGTCTGATATTGGTGCTCGTAGTCCTTTGCACAATGCTTTAATTGGATCGCTATATGCTGATTAAAACAGTCTGCCTTTTCCTTTTCCTCTTTGGAGCTGGTTTCCTCACTTTATAATTTGTAAGCTTGGGATGTAAAAGGAGCTCATTTTCCTTGTAGAGCCCATCACAGCTTGAATTCATCATTTGTTATTCAAAATCTGTGTCCCAACCAATAATGGTCTACTATTGTGTGTGTTTCTTTTCTGTCTGTGACTAACCCAGAATATTCTTCCTCTTCTTTTATTTTAAGAAATACATATCATAGTCTTAAAAGTTTAGGTATGAAATGTCCAGCTAAATTCACATAAGTAGGTGAATCACAGATTAAAACCCCAGCCTCATGCCAAGTTTAAAAATACCATCCAAAGCACCACAAGTATATCATTATTTCCCCCCTTTTAACTAGTTCACATAAGGAGAAGGCATTGCCTATAATATAAGCAAGAGGAGCCCACCAAATGAAAGCAATCCTTGCTATTCCAAAAACAGAAAAGAAAGGCATGCATGGGCTTAGACTGCAGCTTTGTGACCCTTCCCTCCTTGATGACAATTAATTTGGAACCCACCACTAGAAGAATCCAAAACTACAACCCACCCAGGTGCAGCATCTCTCACATTAGCGGTGCTTCAAGCTCATGACCAGAAAGAACCTTCCCTGGAAGAAAAGATTTCAAGTTTGTAGTTTGAACCTGCAAGTGAGTAGAGAACAGCTGTGCTTGTGGGTAATGGAGACACAGGATGTTGCTGCAGAGTTGCCTGAGATGAAGGAAGAGACAGGCTGGGGTGTAGGCTTCCTTGAGTATAAAACCATATATCCAATAATAGGGGTTTTGAATAGCTCTCTCTGCCCCCTGGCCAAATATGCTGTTTCCTGTATCCATGATTCAAGACACTAGGAAATGGCCTGATAATACTGCTCAATATGGTGCCCATGTTGCCAGGAGGGAAAGGGGATGCTAAGATTTACATAGCAAAAGGCAGCCTGAATGTTGAGAATATCACTAATTGCAATGGGTTGGCCCCCCTTCTTAAGCCAAGTTCTTCCCTGTTCCCCCATTAACCCTCCTTCTTCTATACACATATATGATGCACCCTCAAAGAGCTACGATTGACAGTCTGGAGCAAATCAGGGGTAAAGAAATGACCTAATGTACCATGCCTAACGTGGAGTAGCCTCTGCAAAGGCAGTATAGAGTAGAAAAAACATTACACTTAGAGACAGTTGTAATCTTGCCCTTAGAGGGTTCATGGAAGTGCATATGTGTGATGTATGAGGATAAAACACTGTCTTATGTGGCTTAGTAATCCCCCCCCCCATCCTGATCAGGTTCATACAGTCCCATTTATTTCCATCCGGTTGAAGAAGACAAGAGAAGCATACAATGTCTGCTGCAGGGCCCTCTTTGGTGAGTGACTGCATGTTTCTCACCTTCACGTTGCTCAATTCATGTGACGAGTGAGGGAGAATGTTGTTTTCCTTGAGAAACACAAACTGCAATAAGAAGCTCAAACGTAAAACTTTCCCTAAGGTATTTGGCATTATATGAATAGCAGTTTATGCTAAGATGTGATCAACGTGCACATCAGCCTCCTGTTCTGAAATTCATGAAGCAACCATCTACGGGGATAGGAGATATAATGACACTCCCCTGAGGAAATAATATAAAGCAAAATTCTGTAAGCAAACAAAACCTGTGGCACAGAGAAGTGCTATTAAGTTTACGATCATTATTTCTTGACACAAGACAGCATCTGAGGGTAATGGAGGACACCCCTCTCCAGTTCCACAGGTTGCAACCTCATTTTAAATGGCACACATACCAAAGCAACAAGCAGGTCACACACTTAGAATTATGAAAGGAGGCACACAACATGAATCCAGATCCTGTTTTAGAGCCCAATATTGGTTTCACATCTGTCAGAGGATACCATTGGTGCATATCTGTGAGGGTGTTACCACATCCTCTTTACTGCAATACAAAAACATTGGAGACACAAATGGATTATGCTGTCCAGTTATTCATAGGTTCTCTTGCAGTTCTGCATGACTTGACTGACAACAAACTCCAATTAAGGGTAAATGAAAGGAGGAGATCTTCTCAGCAATTTGGATGGCCAATTTACTACCCCTTCTAAAGCAAGAAATAAAGGAGCAGCAGAATCTACCTCTGCATTCAAGGAAGGGCTAATTAGTTCAGTGGCCCATTGTGATGCCCCATTTAAGAATTATTTATAAAGAGTCCTGATGGCTTCAATTAGAATGTAACCATCCTAGAATGTAACAATTTAAAAATTCTGTCAGTAATTAAGTAGCTGCTCATGAGCCACTTATACGCAGAATGCTAGTGATGCAAGATTCACCCACATGACCTTTTCATACGTATCCACCCCAGATCCTTCAACTCAATGAATTTTTGCAAAATTAATGTCTACTCTTACCATTTTAAAGATTAATCCCTCTTAAGGGCTAATGCTAACATGTCAAGCCCTTAAAAGTTTAGGAGCTTGCTACTTGCCTCAGTATTGTGAGTGGCAATCCTCAGTGAACCCCATAAACATGACACCCCAAACTGGGCCTTTTCTATGGTGCTGCATCACTGTAAAACAGTCATGTCCAAACTTCGGCCCTCCAGATGTTTGGGACCACAACTCCCACAGTCCTTTGTCATTGGCAATCTAAGCTTAGAATTCTGGGAGTTGTGGTCCAAAACATAAGGAGGGCCAAAGTTCGGGCATGCCTGCTCTAAAAGATGCAGCTCTCTAAGGTTCAACTAGCTTTGGTCCTCCTTGACTTTCAGAGCCACACTAAAACCTGGCTGTTCACACTCTCCTCTTCTGGCCTGAACCCAGATTAAGCCTGTATCCAGTAATTTTTCTCTGTGCCTGCAAACTTGATGTTGCCTGCCACAGTTGAATATTATACCTTACACGTGATTATTTTTATTTTCTTTTAGTGTTGCTGCACTGCTTGTGAACCTTTTTTTTTTAAAAAAAACCCTTTCTTCTGTTGCTGTTTTAATTTCATTATAGCTCTTGTATATACCTTATGCCATTTCAATGCCACTACCTGGTCAGGATCAAAATATAATTCAATAAATAAATGAATATTAAAATACTCAGGATGTGGATGTGGTTAGTTTAAAAAATGACCTGACTTTCAAGGGAAACTGATAGAGTGTGTGAAACTAAAGAGGTTTCATTTGGAGCTCACCCAAAGCTGTTTACACCAAAGAGTTCAGTGGGACCATAAAGGCTCACATGCTTTTTTTTTACATTTTTATTTATTTTCTACAATAAATTACTTAACACAAATATATTGCTTGTCTCCTGTTGTGCTACCACTTCAATCACAGTTTTTTCCCAACATGTGAGCCCATTATAATTCATATCTCCCTTCCCAGTTTAAATGAGCATATTTTCATACTTAGTTATCACAACCGTATCCTATCTATCTTTACTACTATTTTAATACAAATAATATAATATAATCTATAATCTATAATCTAATCTCATCTCAACAATCTATTCAATCTTGCTAGTTAGCTCTTTGATATTAAGCAATTAAGGATAGATTTGGCTAACTATATGTATTCTATATATCATCCACAGTATATTTACCAATTTTTCCAAAGAGTGCCTAATTTCAGCAATCATCTCTAATTCAAGTTAATACTTTATGGGCAATTATAAGAGAACTACCTCCTGGTATATATGTTTCACTTTATGCATAGAAATTCTTGTCTATACCTAATTGCCTCTATTCTTTTAAAAATCTAACAGATTAACATTTATTTATATATCAGATTTATCTTCACATTTCCATTTTTCATTTCCCATATCATACCAATTAAATAGTGGCATTAGACAATCAGAATACAGACATTTTTTTTAATGTAATAGTTTCACTAAGCCAGAAATTCTTTTTTTTTTTTCAATTTCCCCTTTTCCTGCCAAGCCCTTTATCTTCACAGGCTTTCCCCCCTTGTCAAATCCTTTATCTTCATGGGTTGTTGCATTGTCTTGATAGTAATCTTGATGACCATGTTGCTATTGAAATAGTCCCAATTTCTCCTTTTTTGAGCACCCAAATTAAGTTAGACCAATGCACTTATCATATTCCGTGGATTTGTCACATCTAAGGGGTTAGTCTTTACCATTCTTGTCATGTTTTTCTTCATGTTGAGATTCATCCTTTGTTCTGGTTTAATCTCTTGACTGAGCTGATTTCAGTAGATGTGTTTATTAGAGATGGGCACGAAACAAAAAAAAATCATTCCGTTATCTGTTATTCGTTCTGTTACGTAACGAAACGAATAACGGAGCCCAGAGTAATTTGGGCACGAACTGAACAGAACCGGAACAAATTAGTTCGGTTATGTTTGGTTCGTTCATACAATCTCCTCCGCCTGGGGTGACGGCCGGGCAGCTGTCATCCTGGGCGGAAGAGATCGGCGGAGCCTCAGACGCAGTCTTGCCTCCGTGCATGGAGGCGAGACCACGGCTCGATCTCCTCCACCCCGGGTAACAGCCGGGCAGCTGCCACCCGGGGCAGAGGAGATCAGCTGAGCCTCGGCCACGGTCTCACCTCCATGCATGGAGGCAAGACCATGGCTCGATCTCCTCCATCCTGGGTGACAGCCGGGCAGCTATCACCTGGGGTGGAGGAGATCGTCTGAGCCTCATGGGGAAGCAGAGTCCCCCCTTCTCCCCTCTGAAAGGGATCTTTCCCACCCATGCTCTCTGCCTCACTTCCCCCTTCCCGGAGCCAGTGCCCAGTAGCTGCCCGGTGCTAGCTTCGGGAGGGGAGAAGATTTAAAAAGCCTGCTTTCTCCTCCCAGCTGATGAGGTGGGGGAAGAGTGGGCTTTTAAAATCTCCCCCCAGCCCTCCCAGGCACCACCGGTGCCATCAAGCTGGCCAGGAGAGCGCTCCTGTGGTTGTGGGACTTTTCTCCTGGCCAGCTTGCCAGCAGCTCCGGCAGCACACGGCTCTGCGAGGGCTCCCCGTGGCCATGGGATTGTTCTCCTGGCAGGCTTGCAACTGGATCCGGTGGCACCTGGCCTCAGGAGGGCTCCCCACAGCTGTGGGATGGCTCTCCCAGGAGGCTTGCCGCCAGCACCAGTGGCGCCCGGCCCTGGGAGGGCTCCCTGTGGCCGCAGGAATGCTTTCCCACTGGGTGCTGAAAAATGATGCCCAAAAAATGGAGGCCCGAGGCCTGGCTCGATCTCCTCCACAGAGGCCTGGGGCCTACAAAATGGAAATGACCCAAAGCAGGCCCCAGGGCTCGAATAATGAGAATGAAATGCCATTTTGGCGTTTTGTGCCCATCTCTACTTGTAATAGCCTCTGCCACTTAGTTTCCAAAAAAGAGAAGTACAGAGGAGAGTAACTAGACTAGAATGAAACCAAAGCAGTGAGGAGCAGCCTTCAAGCGTTGTTTAAACATGCGGTTATTCCAAGGTCAGATGATTTTTTTTGGGGGGGGGGGACAACTTAACCAATGCTGCTCTTACAGTTGTGTCCTTAAATTCAACATATAGAAAGCACAGAGGCATAAGGTAGTTTCCTTTACATTTTGTCTTTAAATCCACTACATACAAAGAGCAGCAAAGGTATAAAATATTTTCCACAAGAAGAGAGCAATAGGCAGAAAGGCAAGTTCATGAAATAATCTGAAAACAATAACTTCTTCTGTGCTTGACTTTTGAAAGCTTTCACTCCCCCATTTTTTTTTTTTTTTTTTGCAAAAAGCCACTTCCTCGGAAGGGGGGGTATTGCTTGTTTGAAGGAAATATTTCCAAATACAAAGGAGAAGCTTCACATAGAAAGATATACAGTGGATCCTGGTATAACAAACGTTTTATATAACATAAAATCTGTACAACATAAAAATATTTTGGAGAAAGGGTGAGAAATTTGCTTAACATAATCTCCTATTGGGCAAATCCATACAACATATAAATGGTTGTGATTAGGGATTACTCTGTTTTCAATGCATTCCTATGGGAAATTTGTATAAAGGAAAATTTGCTTAACATAATTTCATTTGGAACTAATTAATTCCTTTATACAAGGTACCACTGTAGAAGCATTCTACTCATGACATGCCAATTATTTACAGCTTTAATGTCCAGCACTGACAGCTCCGCCTTCGCCACAGCAAAGGTGATTCTTCCAGTGGGAGATGAAGCATTTTCCTGCTTCCACAAAGATCGCCGCCACTCTCTTCTTGGTCTACAGTTGGCTCTTCTTCATTTCCCCTCCAAGGAAACTTTACCCTTATTAGGGTCCCTTTATCTGGAGGAATTCAACTTGATAAGCTGGAACACTTATCAAGTTGTCTCGCCGCAGTGTAGCCGGAACTGGAAGTCCAAGGCTCACATGCTATATCTGGCATATACTTTCATGAATGGTAGCTCACTTCATCTGTTTTCATTGGTGATAAATGATTGCAGTCTATTGTCCATAATGCTGTTCATATTCTTGGGTGCAGCTCATGTTATCCATTTCAAATATTCCATTCTAAGTCACTCTGAAAAGTGATGATGGAGAGGTGCTTCAACATGGCCAAATGTGATTGTAAATGATATTTCAAAATATCTAACCTTATAGTACACTGCTGGCAATGTTAGATGGATAGTCCTGGAGTTGGCCACAGCTCAGCAATAGAAAGCTGGCTCCTTATACCTGACAACAGAAAATGTGCATTTCTTTGTGCTTGGAAAAAGGAACCTAAGCCCAATGGAACATGGCATTGGGGGAGATACCCTTCCACAGTGTTCTAGATGCTATTATGAGGTATTTTATTCTCCCTTCTCTTTGGGGGAAGAGGACATGATGTGACATTCTAATATCCACTGGTTTTAACAGCATGTAAGTTCAACCTAAAGCCTGTGTTTAGGGAATGGACATTTCTCTCTCTCTCTCTATCAAATCGTATTAAGTCATTCTCACACAATATTTTTAATTAAAAGATTTATTCTCTTGTTTTGGTTTGGTTACTTTGCTTTTTTAAAAAAAAATAAAATGAAACTTGGCATACTCCCCTGAGACATCTGTAGTATCAGATACACATTGATGCTCTGTTGTTGGTGTTGGTGTTTTGCCACAATAATTGGGCTTATATAGGTTCAGTGAGGAAAGAAAGTTTGTGTTTGGGAGTATCCTGTTTTGGGAAGATTCTAATCAGAAAATGAAAACCTTTATTTGTACTTGATTCGTGGGTGTCAAAAAGGTGTGCTTCACTGGAGGTAAAGGGCAAGTCAGCTGATGGGATAAATTATTTTCTTACAGCAGTTTTAAAAAGCCAATAAAAGGATTATAGCAAAGTTTTGATAATACTCCCTAGAGACATGATTAAGGCCAGAGATAAATATGAGCAATTTATAGTGGATACAGTTGGAGTCCTAAGCCCAGACCTGAGATAAGAATGATAAGAAATACTATTAAGTTTCAATCTGTGAAGTCAGACATCTTGTTTTAGGCTGGTGTTGTGGTCAAATAAACATTAACACTACCTTCTCACATTGGATATTAGTATTGCTTTTTCCATTCTCCAGGAAACCAAACTAATCCCACTCGGTTCCTGTGGATCAATATCATAAAATGTTTTCAAGGTGCCCAATTGGCATGCACTATCAGAAATAACTACATTCATAGACCCTAAGGAGTTTTATAATTGATGGAAAATGTGCACTTCTAAGATAAAAAAAAATTGAAACCATTTAGAAGAGAACTGTGATGTACATCAGCAGCTTAATTCTGCATGTACTTAAAATTTTCTTTCTATAGCTTAATTTTCATCAATGATTACACAAATTTGAGCATTTGTTTTCTTGGCTCTTGTTATTTCATGCTGTTCCCAATAGGAATGACCAAATGATGTAGCATTTTTTATTGTATGGGGTCTAGTAAACATTCTGCTGGGTTTCTCTTGCTATTGTTGTTTTCCAGGAAATGTGCATGCTAAGGTCAGAGCTTTCAAAAAAGTGTACGCTTTTTTGTGGATTCTTCTGGTTTTGTTTTTGTCCCCCCCCCACCAAATTCTACCCTTGTGCACTTTAGTAAACAAACTTGCATCACGAGTAGACATGGGCACAGAGCGGCAAAATTATTTCCGTTTTCGGTTATCATTTCCGTTACGTAACGGAAACGGGAACAATAATTACACTGCTCCAGCTCGAACCTGACCCAAAAAATAATAATTGGGTCGGGTTTTTCATTGTCGTTAATGGCATTGCGGCGATCGCGCGATGCCAAGCAGCACAGAAAAAAAGTTTTAAAAAGGAAAAAAATCCAACTCCCGGCCAAAAAAAGCAGGCGAAAATATGCCTGCCTGAGGACACCTACCAGAGAGGTGGTTTCTGGGGGGGGGGTCCCCAGCCTGCCCCCCTCTCCTGTCCTGGACTGCTTGCACCAGGCTGGGGGGGGGTCATCCTCGTCATCTGTCTCGCATGCCATGCGGTGGGGGGGATCCAAAATGGCGACCACAATTTTGAAATTGTGGTCAAAAAACACACCAAAGCACAACAGAAACATGTGAAATTTATTTATTTTAAATGCCTGAATTTTAATAGTAGCAGCAGTGGGTTTTTTATAGCAATAAAACGTCGCATTGATTTTATTTTATTTTATTTTATTTTATTTTTTTATTTTTTTAGACCTGCCCATTTAGGCTGGGCATGGGATGGGACCATGCAATTTTTTTGAACCATTCCACCAATGGCATGGCCAGTTTTTGACTGACACTTCTGGATGTGCCAGATGGCATAAAAAGCCGAGGCACCTTCCAGAAGTTACAGTTGGGTCTTGGATGTGGAGGGTGGAGGGCTGTGTGGCTCTCTGCTGCTGGCTGATTGGAGGGAGGCTGGAGGCTTTAGATTTAAGTTAGGCAGGGAGGGAGGGAATTGAATTTAGAAAATAATTTCTTTGACTCTCTGCAGCTTTGTCTGCTGAAGGGAATAGCAGTTTATTCTTTTTCCCCCCTCTGGCAGTTTGTGAGGATTTTTTTTTTCTGATATTGGGTAAAGGGGGAGGTTCGACTGGGAGGAGGTGTGGATTTATTTTAAAAATATATTACATTGGGACATCAAATCGCGCTAAATCGCGGTGGAAACGACAAGTGACAAACGAAATGACGAAACGACAAATTTTTGAAAAATTTCATGACAAACGGAAATGACCCAAAATGGACCCGTTCCGACAAATGAAAACTCGAAATGTCATTTTTCTGGTCGTGCCCATGTCTAATCACGAGTTGTGGGTGTTTTCTCATTCCACACAATAATTTAAATGTATTGCAGCCTTCTATTTTTTTAAAGGTCCATTTCCAATTGAGTACTCATGTGCATGAAGTCAAGTGTATTCCAGCCAAATATCCAGAGGTGGAAAACACAAAGTGACCTTAAGTAAAAATAAAATAAATTAAAGTATACACATATTGTCCTGTGAGGTATTTCTCGATCTCAGTAAATTATAGAGTTTCACTGGAAAAATATGTACAATGGTACCTCTGCTTACGAGTTTAATCCATTCTGAATGCATGCTCATAAGATGAACAACTCGTAAGTAGAGCAGCTGTATCTAAAAAAAAATTCAAATAAATAAATAAATGTAAGTAGAGCAGACCACATCTAAAATTTGTAAGGTAGCAGTTAAAATGCCAATGGTTTTCCATTCTTAAGTCGAATTGCTCGTAAGTAGAGGCACCACTCTATTTTCCCTGGATATAGTCAACCAATTTACAATCCAAATGTGTCTTATCTCCTTCACAGTACAGTGGTCTTCCAAAGCATATCATGGGACATTTTGTTCTCCTAATACATCATACTGACTCGGATAAAGAAAGTACACCAACAGCAAAAATATATTATACTGGATATCTCTGTTTAAAAAAAATCCCCTGCAAAGGGGTTTCAGTCAGCTGTGAGTAGATATTCTCATTGGCATTCATATTGCATCTTCTGCTAGGGGGAGATTTTGAATTTCTTTTTCATGTACTATTTTTTAACACTGATTTTTTTACAATTGTTGTCAACCAGTTACCTATGGAAAGCTATAAGCAGGAGTGTGATAACACTCTCTTGCTCCTTAGCAATACACACAGAGGCATACTCTGTCCAGCTCTAGAAGGAATATTGCAGGGGGGGAAACATATTTTCCCATATGACTCTCCTGGGAACAGTAGTCTCTCATGAGGTTGCCCTATTGCCACTGAAACATTCTGTCTGGAAAAAAAAGATTACGATCAGACAGTCCTCAACATCTCTGCCACCATTCCAAGAAGACCCAAAGCTCCTTTTTTTCAGTAAGAAGAAAGAGGAGAAGAAACTACTAAATAAGTAAGTTGATGGCTGCAGCCACAGGTCTGAACAAGTTACAACTGAAATCTAAGAAAACATGCATGTGGAATAGAGATAAAACTTTAAAATAATGCAATTCAAAATACCTGGCAAAAGTTACATCACTACTGAAAATATTCAGATTCTAAGCTACTCCTGCTGCTTTTAGTTTAGTCAAATATCCAGCAGATATGGCTGGAAAAATACTTCTAATTTTAAAATAAAGTGAAGGGAAAATAAGTCTGAATATTGGTTACACATGTCAGTATAATAAGCTGGAATTTGTAAAAAGTGGAGCCAGTGAGTGTCACAAAATGAAAGTAATGCTTAGCTGAACCAGGAAGCCCAAAGAGTGATTAATGGCTCAGTCAACAAGGAAACTCTCAAACTATCCAGGAAACCCAGGTTCTGGAAGGTTTCAAATCAACCAGATAAATTATCTTATTCCACTATCAGCTGCCATTTCACATTTTGAATGGGAAAGGAATGGTGTTAGTATGTTAGAGATTGCTATTTGTGTTGTTTTCATTTTCAGTAGGGTGTGCATCGGGTGAGCGTTTGCAGAGAAGTCCACTTCCTCAGATCATCCACAAAAGCTCACATTAAACTCTAGTGATTAGTTCTTGAAATGCCACAGGTTTTTATATTCTTTATTTTTTTCCTTTCTTTTGGTTTTGCTCGATATGCTTGCACAAACACAGCTACCCTTTCTCAAACTTCTACTTTGGACGTCATGGTTTTTCCAGGTCAGTTAAGGCTTGTGCTACAGTTCTGGAATTTAATAGCTGTTCAGTGTTGCTGTTCAGCTCCTTTTAGTTTTCTTGCTCTCTGGCATGCAGTGGGGTCACCTGCTTCTCATTGCCTCAATGGTGCCATATTGATTTGGGTGGACTATGGGAGAAGGGGAAGGATGGAGTACAAATTATTTGGGTTACATCCCTTTTTTTATACTTAGGTCAGTAAGGGGCACCACTGCCAGCTATTGTTTTTACCTTGGCAGGTGACAATTCTTTGCCACAGGCTAATGGTTCAGAATGGTGGCTGTGGGCCATATTTTGCTTCCTGACTCTGTCAGATGCTATCCATGGGCTTCAGATACCAGTTATACTAATCTGACCTGACCCTGGAACACCTACCTTTCTCCCTGCTCTGATGCACTGCCCATCACTCAGATATAGTCAAATATTCCATTATTTCTCTATTAAGTGTCTGCTTTTTCTCCCTCTCTTCCAGACCAGTACCTGCATGACTGCATGCACATGTGTGAGTATGTGAGTGAGAGAAAGGGGAAGGGAAAACTGCTAACAACTAGAAATGGGCACGACTCAGTGAAATTTTCATTTCCGTTTTTGTTTTTTCGTTTTTGTTAGGTAACGAAACGAAAACAAAAATTTTTCAAAAACAAAATGGTAACCGAACCGAAACGAAAATTTTTGCCGTGTTTTTCGTTTTCGTTGCGGCAAACACATTGAACTGAAAAGAATGCTAACGAAACAGAAATTTTTTTGTTTTTGTTTTCATTTTTCGTTTTCGTTAGGTAACAAAATGAAAATGAAAAATTTGCGGAAAAAACCAATGAAAATGAAAACGAACCGAAATTGACCCCTAAACGACCAAACGAAAAACGAAAAATATTTTTTTTAGTCGTGCCCATCTCTACTAACAACATCATATTAAGCTAATTAATTTCCTTTGCACTAATTCCCCCCGACATTAATTAATTGCTTGCTGTATGTTTCTTTAGTTCCTTCAGCAGTTGAACTGATAACCACTTGCACATAGTTTGAGGTGTGCTCATCAGTAGCGTGACCAGTAGAATGGCAAATGAAGGGTGGAGGGATTGAGTGGAATTTGTATTTTAGTGCATTTCTACTGGCACTCTCAAATAAAGCCAAGAAGGAATATGTGAGGAAAACTATCCAGCTTCACTTTTGAGGCCCATCAGTTATCAGTGGATTGATTTTTTACACCTGTCCACGTTTAATGGAATAATGCACAAGCACTTGGAGTTCAGGTAGATATTCTTAAGAAAGAATGCCTAAGGTGCAGGATGGGGCAGAACCTGTTTCCTGGCTGTGTGCAGAATAGTGACCCTGCCTAAAATATCCTGCTGACTTGGCATGCATGTGGCATTGCAAATAGAAATTGTGTCTATCACTTTCTTTCTTGCACCATATCCTTTAAGTATGTATTTCATGCTTTGCAAAACATAAATACTACTTATTTATATGAATTACTTCTCTTTATATAGTTATATAAATGACTTTATTTATATAAGAAATATATCTTTAGAAATAATTTATCTGTTTATATTATTTTCTTCTCTTTATATAAATCTCTTCTCTCTGAGTCAGATCAGAGAGAGATGAGATGTCAGGAAGGGTGTTCTTGGCTTTTATTTATTTATCCATTTCAAGTTTATTTATCTAGTTTTTTAAAAAGTATATTTGTCCATTTCAAAATGCAACCATTTTGAAGCTTTAGCAGTTGGACAGTTGGATGCATCCTCCATCACAGGAAACCTTTCTGCTGAACTTGTACCCTACTTCTACCAAATTTAAATTACTCAATGTATATGTGTGTGAGAGAGAAAAGAGGTTAAAAGGGGGAAGATCTCACTAAAAATATCACAGGTTCAGTGGAGGGTATTTTTCTTTAAGAAGTGAGTCTCATTTCAAAACTCCCTAACCTTCTAAACTCATGGGAGTTGCTAGTGAATAAAGGGAATTGGACTAATTTCTGAAGAGCACTTCTAAATATATTTTAAGATCCAGGTGACATAAAGAGAGAAAGATTTAATTACATTTTCCTTATGCTTGTGGACTGTATGAATGTGTACTTACATTTCTAATACTTACAACAGTAATTTGTTGAACATCTTGAAGAGCCATATATTAACTGCAAAGTGTTATAAAGAGGTGTTAAATTATTCTAATAACATAAACCTAATACACATATTATACTGTACATGGGCAAATGTTCTAGTAGTCCCCCAAGGGAACCATGAGCTCAGCATAAACATACCAGTGACAATAAATGTTCATTATGTCAGTAGAATAATAGAATTGTGTCATGACATTGCAAGGGGCCTACTAGGCTGTTGAGTCCAACCTCATGCTCAGTGCAAGTATACAATTCATAGGATATCTGCCAGAGTGTTGTCTAGATTTCTGTTGATTGCATCCAGCATTGGAGTACTCACCACCTCTTGAGGTAATTGATTCTACTGCTGTACTGCTTTTGCAGTTAGGAAGTTTTTCTGATATTCAACTGAAATCTTGAATTCTTGTATTTCCTATATTTCGGGCTGATTGAGAACAGATCCTGCCCTTCCTCTGTTTGACAGCCTTTCAAGTACAGTGGTAACTTGGTTTAAGTAATTAACGCATTCTCTGGGATGTTTTGTGTTGTGAAAAATTTGTAAAATGAAACAGTTTCTCATTAGAATGCAGTGAATGGCGGGGATGACGGGGGATGGCGATGGGCACGGGGGGCAGCGATGGGTGTGAGGTGCGGTGGGTGGGCGGTCACAGGCAGTGATGGGCAGACCGTGACGGGCGGCTGGCGGGCGGTGGGGGGATGGACGGTGGTGGCCAGCGGTGGGGGGGCAGCGGGGCGGTGCAGGCTGTCTAGCACCCTATCTCCATTTTGGCGCCCTAGGCAGCTGCCTAGTTCACCTTAATGGAAGCACCGGCCCTGACTGTACACAGACATGATTAATCAATCAATAACATCAAACTTCAACTTTTAAAATGTGACAAACTTTTCAAATATGGTGCAGTGGTACCTTATGAATTTAATGCATTCTCTGGGACGTTTTGCATTGCAAAAATTTCTTAAACTGAAATGCAGACTCCAGCATGCACGGGGGCGGCCCTATAAATCTCCATTTTTTAATTTTTATTTTTGTAAACTTAGGCACTGTGGGGGAAAAAACCCGTAGACCGAGGCATTATTTTCAATGGATTTTCATTTGCAAACTGAAAATTGTGTTAACCGAGGAACCACTGTATTTGGAAAGTACTAACATATCACACCCCAGTCTTCTTTTCTGTAGGAGAAACATACCCAGTTCTTCCAGTCTTTCCTCATAGAGCTTGGTTTCCAGCCTCCTGATCATCCTGTTGCCCTCCTCTGAAATTGTTCCAATTTGTCAGCACCCTTGTTGTAATGTGGCTCCACAACTGGACACAGTACTCAAGATGAGACCTAACTAATGCCAAATAGATGGGAACTAGTACCTTGCAGGACTTGGAAACTATACTTCTATCAATGCAGCCTAAAATAGTATTTTCATTTTTGAGGTGTTTTAGGATTGTGCAGCTTGCCCAAGGCCTACACAGACTGGTTGTACTCACATGAGGCACAGTGGATAATTGGACCCCCTGACTTCCGCCTCTGCAACCAGATACCTAAACCATTGAGTGATCCAACCAGTTTTGCCATTAAGCACTATGAAATCCATTCAATTAAGCACCATGAAATCCACAAATTAGTGCATAGTGCTTACTTAATTGTTTTTCTTCATACTACAAGTCCTGTAGCATTATGCCCAGCATGTTTAGATCTGTAATGTTTCACAGGGGGATGCTTCAGTCTTTCACCCCATCACTACCACTACCTGCAGCTGTAAATGGTACAGTTCCAGAACATTTTTACCACGTCCTCCTCCTTATATCTAAGCCAGACTCCCCTTTATCATCCCAATGAGAAACTCCTACAGAAATCCTGTGTTTCTCTAATGGCTACTCCAAGCAGCTGTTAGTGCTGCAAGAGGTTCTTTTGCCCTCCTGAAATGGTTTAAAATTAGAATTATGGACCACATGTCCCTTAAGCTCTCTCATTCTCCCTCCTACCTACCCTATAGGGAGAATGAGACTAGCTACTCGTTGTGTATGGGCCAGATGTGAATTTTTGACTGTTACTCAAATTGGCCAAGAGTGGAGGTGATATTTCGCCCATCCCATTCTCCTTGGGTAGGGTGTGGTTATTTAACTTTTCACCAGTCACAATTGGAGGTCAGAGCAAGTGGCAAGCTAATTTAGGCAGTATTAGATTGTTGGATGTTCGTAATTTTCCGAGCAGCCCTTAATTTCAATAATATAGGACTGGGAGAATATGTGTTAGTACATTGAAATTGGCCCCTAGTGGTTAGATGAAGGCTAGCCCGACTGTTCCCTTTGGATGGACACTGTTAACCATGACAGCAATCACCACAAGTTAATTTGCCCTCTTTTAATTGATGCCACTTGCACTTTTATAAGCCCCCTTACTTTGCCTGTTACAGTAAATTTCTGACATTCTATTAATAAATTATGGCCCAATTTCAACTCCATAATTTTTGTCTCGCCTCTTTATTTTGAGGCTGGGGTGGGCAATGCACGTGTTTTAACTCATCAAACCATCTCTCTTGGCATTCCAGACTGTTTTTATTTGTTTCAAGATATTATGATTTGGCATATAGTTTCAAAATGACCACGAGTCTTATGCCATTGCTGTGTGGCAAATTTTCCCATTTCAAAAAAATCTCCTTTTAAAGGGTTACCAGTGACAAATGTATTCTGTTAAGGTTATTTTCTGAGGCAGGCCAGTTCTAAAACAAAGTGTTTCTATTTCCATTCCACTGAAGTCTTAGAAAGATTTTTCCCCACACATACACAGAATGCTGTTTGAGGTGTAAAAATTATTCAGAAACACGTGCAGGAAGGGGACACTAAAAAGCTTATCAAAGGGCTCTGTGAGATATCAAATAGAAAAGAGTTTTTGTTTTTATTTCCTCTTTATGCAACACATATAAAGTGACAGGCATATGGCCTAACAAAGTGCTGTATGAGGTTTAAAGCAGCACAATCATTTCTTTTATTTACAAAAGAGCTATTCATGTCAACTTTTTAAAAAAAGAACAGTTCTGAATAGGAGCAAATGACCGCACTACAAAAAGATCTGAAAGAAAATGTGCTTCTCTGTATAGTTCACACACACACACACACACACACACACACAGAGAGAGAGAGAGAGAGAGAGAGAGAGAGAGACAGACAGACAGACACACACACACACACACACAGACACACAGACACACAGACACACACACACACACACACACACACACACACACACAATGCCCTCTCTATAATCTGACATATTTTTCTTGCTGTTCCCTCAGAAATTATGTTGCACTTTGGATTTCCAATTCCTCAAACACTGAACAATATCCATTAAGGTCAAAAACCTTGAGTGACTACAATCAACACCTACTATTTCATAAAGGCTGTCAAGGCCAAAGCTTGGTCACATAGACAGATTTCTCTTACTATAATATAAATGATTGTGCCCACAATGTAGCTGGAAGCAGTGAGTCTAAATTAGGAAATCTGTATGTTAGAGCATTAGTGATACTCTGCTTGGATAGCTGTTAAAATGCCAAACTGCCTTGTGTAGCTATTCCAGAAATATAATAATCTGAGCTTCAGAAGACAGAAAAAACCTAATGAATGTCAGTTTTCATGCTTTATTAGTGAGAGAATCCTTTGTCATATTAGCGTGGGAGTTACATGAAACAAGGTAGATACAGAGTACAAATTCTTTTCAGGGTCAGGGCCATAAGAAGATTATGGTCTGGGTGATATCAAAGTATGGTCTGGCAATATCAACATAATACCTTCACAGCAAGAAAACTGAAAAGTAACTTTATGTATAGCTCTATAAACAAAATATCTTCATGACACAGAAAGGCTGGAAACAAAATGCAAAATTATGTGAATATTTCTTCCAGTTTGCTGTATTTTAAAGTTTTTTTAAACAATTCAACAGATTTCACAAAATGGAAACAATATTATTTT
>JAHTLZ010000007.1:6188826-6202265 GCA_023846285.1 Phrynocephalus versicolor | reverse complement strand
AAGAAGAAGAAGAAGAAGAAGAAGAAGAAGAAGAAGAAGAAGAAGAATTTGGTTAAATGAACAGTAGAATTGCATTATATCTGGGGATGGTACTACTGCTAGTTCCACACAATCTTCAGCTATATATGTAAACTGTGTATAGGGCTGTGTTTTTTCTGATTCCATATAAAGTTTTGCATATCTTGGTTCATATTTTTACTGCTTTACAGATTTATATGCATCTTTCTTTATATTTGTCCTTTTAGGTAATGTTTCCTACTTACTACAGCATTCTTATGTGCATATTGTACACTGTTTTCTGTATTTTAGTCATGCACATTTATCTGCATACAATAAAAAACAAGAAAAATTCTCACAATCTCACCTGACCTTGAAAAGAAAACAAGAGATGTGCACTTTCATCAGTAGACTCTAAGACCATTTTCTCACTCCATTCATCATACAAAAGCCATGTGTGTCCCAGGAAATCTGTATAGGCCCTGTAAATCAAGTCCAAATATAAAGAAAAGGTCATATTTGGCTGTGCCATAACAGTAGCCCCTGCACTTACTGGCAGGGCCGGCGCTAAGTTTTTTTGCACCCTAGGTGAGGGGCAGGGGGTAGGGCGGGGCAGGGGGCAGCAGGGGCACAGGTGGTTGGCGGGGTGGCAGCGGGCGGTGGGGTGGCAGTGGGTGGCAGGGCGGCGGGTGGGCGGTGGCAGCGGCAGGCGGAGGGGGGCGGGGGGCAGCGGGGGGCGGACGGCAGGGGATGGCGACGGGCATGGGGGGTGGGAGGCGACAGGCATGGGGGGCGACGATGGGCGGGGGGCGGCAGGGGGATGGCAATGGGTGGCAGGAGGACGGACGGTGGTGGCCAGCGGCGGGGGGCGGGGGGTCAGCAGGCTGGCCGGCACCATCTGTCCATTTTGGCACCCTAGGCAACTGCCTAGTTCGCCTTAATGGATGTGCCGGCCCTGGTTACTGAGCTTGTGCCAACACATTTTTCATGTTCCTTCTTTTTTATGACTCTTTCTCCATGTCCCTATTCAGAAGCTCAATTACATCTACAAACTCATCCTTACAAATCTTTTCAACTATTATCAGGAGCTAGTCACCCAATATCAAGGATTGATCCCCAGAAGGAGGTGCCTCAGATGGAACTGAATTCCACCCCATATTCGGGATAGGTGGGAGGCACCAATCACTCCTCTACACTGTGAATCCCAGCACCTAGGTCAGTGAGGGTCATTGGGGGTAAGGGTTGATCCATGGGAACTAAACCCCCTGGGCTGGGCATACTAGTCACCAAGGGGGCACCTGAATTGGCAGGGACACACCTAACAGGCTAACAGGACCCCAAGGCCAAATGTCTGAACCTAGCAAAGTGTCCAGTGTAATGGGAGACTCACCTGGCCCAGCTGCTCCTGGCACTGACATTTGGCCCATCTCTCCTGCCTCTCCCTGGGAACCAGAGCTCGCCACATAGTTAGTGCCTTCATTCAGGCCTGTCAAAACTATTGCTGCTCCCTTCTCTGCCTGTCTGTCAACCTCTACAACTATCATGTCTGTCCCCAGTGTTGGGAAGTGTTGCTGACTGTCCCTATGCCTCATGTGAGTAGGATGACCTAGAACTCCCACCAACCACAGATGCAGCCAAACCAGCGAAATATGACAGCATAAGGTCTCTCAAATCTCCCTGCATGCTTTAGAATGTCTATCTGGTCTCTGAGTGAAGCACTCACTCATGCCTTCACGAGCCAGCACAATCTCTCTTTTCAGCATATTGAGTTTATTCAAAATTCCACCACAATCCAGAAAGTCATCATCATCTGAAGAATGTTGTGTGGCCATCTGCACAGGTGGTGCATTTTGCAGGCTGCTTTCACTTTCTACCCCCCAGTACCTTCTTGGGACCAAGATGCCACCACCCACACACACATTAGCTTAGGTTTCAATTTCTATATGGAAGCTGTAAGATTTGTATCATTATTTCTATTGTGTTGTTTAATTATTATTTTATTGTAATTGTGCTTATACTGTATAACTCTATACCAAGAGCTCTCTACTCCCCTTTTGTCTTTATTAGTAATATTGTTATGATCATTAATTAATTAATTAATTCATACTACTTCTCTCCATGCCTGCATGCCCTTAGAACCCCTGTGCATGTCTTGACCCTCCCAATTTTGATTAAATAAGGATTAAATATTCTTCGCACACTTTATGCAGCAGTACTCTGGATTCATCCTCAGTCTTGGTTGAGCTTTAACCAAAAAGTTATTTTCCTTGACATAATCCTAACCTTGGCACATTTCCTGAAAAATATAATTACTGTTAGCAGGATGTTTATGTAGTGAACCAACTAAAACATGCCACTGTCCATTATAAAGCCATTACCAATGTAACTGTCATACAGTTTTCATCTCCTACCATGACAGGATTCCTACATATTATGCTACCTATGCCTGAAGAAGTGGAATGTAAGTTTGCACTGAAATAAACCTGATAGCCTTTAAGGTGCCATAACTCTTTCTTTTCCGTTATACATCCATAAAGTCAGATCCATACCAACAGATTTAACAGGGAATTATGTGTGTTTTCTGATGAAGTTAAATCTCCTTGGACAAAGAAACAAATATGAATTAATTCCCAATATTTCAATGTAGCTACATAGGAAAAACCACTCAGTTTTCATCAATCTTTTTTTTTTAAAGAGGGCCTCTGCTGATAAAATTTCTGCAAATATCCACACCAATACAATATTCTTCTGCAAGCTTACACACAAACCCTGTTAATTCCACCTTCTTCTCCCTGCTGGTCAAATGGGGAGGA
Source organism: Phrynocephalus versicolor (assembly GCA_023846285.1). Lineage (NCBI taxonomy): Eukaryota > Metazoa > Chordata > Lepidosauria > Squamata > Agamidae > Phrynocephalus > Phrynocephalus versicolor. Next base: position 6,199,455 of record JAHTLZ010000007.1, on the reverse strand, counting down.
AAAAACAAATGTCCATGGAAAAGGACTGCATTGCTCCATGCTTAGCTTCATTTCATCAGTCAATACTTCAGCTTCAACACGGCCAACTCCAAACAAACTGCAGGATAAAATGCAATGTAGTTCCACTCTTGGCTCACTTTGTCATCCAAACAGCAGGTCATGCTTTTCAACTCGACTTCAGTTGATTTTTCACCTATTACTCTATCTGAAATTAATCTTTTGTTAATTTGAAAACAATCATATTTTCTTTTGACTTCTGGTCACTCCCTCATAAAGAACCTGTATGTTTTATCTATGGTTATAAGGTAACGGTAAAGGTTGCCCACGTACATGTGTGCTAGTCATGTCTGACTCTAGGTGCAGTGCTCATCTCCGTATTCAAGCCAAAGAGCCAGTGTTGTGCAAGTCTGTGGTTATGTAGCTGGCATGGCTGCAAGGAAACACTGTTTTACCTTCTCACTTTTTATGTTACTACCTATTTATCTACTTGCATTTACATGCTTTCGAACTGCTAGGTTGGCAGGAGCTGGGGATATCAGCAGAAGCATGCTCTGCTGCATGGCACCCGGGATTCGAACTGCTGAGCTGCCGACTTTGCAGCTGACAGTTTTCAGAGCCTTAGTCCACTGAGCCACCACACATATCCCCATCTATGGTTATAAACCAATCTTATTCAAAAAATGGAGATATCTTTTTCCAAGCACTCCTAGGTGTGACTTGCAACCTACACAGCTCCAGGACAGTCTAACCCAATTAACTAGATAAGTTGCTTAATCCTGTTTGTTTACTTGGATGTCAATTTCACTATGTTCAGCATGACTTACTTTCAATGTAGCATGCTCAGCTTTGCAGCCTTGAAGTACAATTAATGCAGATCATGGATGGTTGGAATAGGAATAGGAATAGGAATAGGAATAGGAATCTTTATTGTCAATGCCCCCTTGAAGGAACAACGAAATTTCATGGTTGCTATATTCAACTCATATAAAACATTCTATATAGATTTAAAAACAGCTACAACACATAAAATATAACATATAAAATAAGCTGACTTCAAAGTCCAGAATGTCAATTTAAGGCCAATATTGCTCTAAAAAAGAAGCTATTTTTGAGATGGTTTGATCTCAAAAATGCTGCCATCGGGATGGTACTCTATATCTCTGTCCCGATGGCAGCAACTCGAAGAGGCGATGACCAGGATGTGGTGGATCTCTTAATATATCTAATGCTTTACAGTGGCACCTGGTAGTATAACTTTGTTCTAGGGTGGGGAGTGAACAGCCCACAATACTCTCCACAATTCTTATGATTCTGTGCAACAGTGTCCTATCCCAATAGGTACAACTTCCATACCACACACATAACCCGCAAGTAGAGATGGGCACGAAACAAGCGATTTTTCATTTTTGTTTTCGTTTTTTCGTTTTGCTATGCAATGAAAATGAAACGAAAATTTTTTCAAAAAAAAATGAAAACGAAAACAAAAACGACCAATTTTGCCGTGTTTTTCGTTTTCGTTGCAGCAAATGCATTGAACTGAAAAGAATGCTAACGAAACAGCAATTTTTCATTTTTGTTTTCATTATGTAATGAAAACGAAAATGAAAAAATTGCAAAAAACCCAACAAAAACGAAAACGAACTGAAACGGACCCCTAAACGACCAAACGACGAACGAAACACCATTTTTTTGAGTCGTGCCCATCTCTACCCGTAAGTAAGCACACTCTCAATTGCACAATGATAGAAGGCCAGCAGCAGCTTTTGCAGAAGATGGTTTTTCCTTAAAGTTCTCAAGGAAAATAGTCTCTACTACAGAGATTACATTGTTGATTACATCATTTTGTTTTCTCCTGCATTTAATTTTAAAAATCTTACATTTAGAACATGCAGACATTTTCAGAAAATGATGCTGCACCTGCTTGCTTTTAAGGATCAGGAGCCGCCCAAAAGATAAGATGAATGTACATGACTCTCAATACAAATGTTTATGATACTCTAAGCCTTTGGTCAGGATAGATGTCTCTGTCAGTTCCTTTATCTCCCATATCTACTTTTCTTGCAGAGAACTCAGGTCCTTTCCATTCTGAATGTGAATGCATTGCATAAACAAACAAATTTCTCACTCTTCTGTAAAAATGCATGGTCCTATAACTGATTTCAGAATATCTCATTGGACTAAAAATGTTGTTTTCTTTATCCTACTCTGCTTTAAACATGTACAGCAATAATTGTTCTACCTTTCTTCGGTATCATGTAATGTAAGGACAGGTGATCATTCCCATTGTCCATATGGAGCACTGGTCCTTTGTCAACTAGACTACATTTTGTGAAGCAACCAATATGGTAAATATTTTCTAGTATGTATCAACAGTAGCCATTCAACAGGCAATTTATTTCAACTGGCAGGGGAACTGTTTTGAGAAAAGCAATTAAAATATGACTACCCACAAACTGTTCACAGTTGTAAACACTGGCACCCTGGCATAGTTCTACTCAGTAAAAAATCAAATCTACTTCTAATGTGGCCAGAGCATGACTAGGTGCTTGATGACCCATGCAAACAAGGGCAGGAGCTTCATTATCTTACACAAGACCAGACTAGACTTATAAAAACCTGCAGAGACTTTCAGCCAGAACACCACATTTTCAAGTCCAATGTAGTTAATTCAATTGCAAGAAAAACAGTAATGGTGTATGTAGAATCTTTGCCTATCTGAATTCTATTGGCTTTTTGCCTGATAGTATCTGTATCTGTGTTGCATGTTCTCTGTTCTCCCTGTTGAATCATAATCTGGTCAATAGAGATGAGCACGAATAAAAAAAAGTCATTTCATTTCATTTTGTTTTGTTGAGGAGTTCAGTTCGTTTAGTTTCATTTTTCATTAATTTTTTTTGAAAAAATCATTTTGTTGTTTCATAATTTGTTTTTTGTTTTTACCTGCTTTGCACGATTAACACATTTCCCATGTGTGGGCGTCCCCCAATGCCCCAAACCAGATGGTAAACACACACAAAAATGATATAAATGAACAAACTGCCTACCCTAAAGTGAAAGTAATGATGCAGACAGCAATCCCACCCCAACCTGACTGCACTCCATTCCACCACAGACTACAAGAAAGGCTGGGAGGAGCAAGAGCTTTTATGCCCTCTGGAGCTGCCAGACCTTCCCACTGCCACCTGGGCATGCTATTGGTTGAAGTTATCCAAGAATTCGGGCCCAAAGTGTAGCTACCCGCAAGCGGGCCTTCTCAGTGGCTGGCCCAGAACTATGGAACAAACTCCCCAGCGAGATTCGCCAGGCTCCCTCATTGGCAGCCTTTAAGAAATCGCTTAAGACTTGGCTGTTCAGGGATGCCTTTGGCGACTGATAGGATGTACCAAAGTGTTTTTCTCTGCTAATTTCTGTGTCTTTTTTACCATTTTTATTGTCAATTTTACGCCTCTTGCCTAGTATCTCCTCTCATTGATGTACATGTTTTTAACTTGTTTTTATGTGAACCACCCAGAGTTCCCTCAGGGAAATGGGAGCAGTATAAAAATGTAAAAATAAATGAATGAATGAATAAATTTACATGATCCCATCACATGGCTAGCCCATGTGACTGTGCTCAATGCATGATATAGTAAAATAAGGATAAATAAATAAATAAATAAATAAATAAATAAATAAATAAATAAATATTCAAGGAAGCTATGAATCAGCTCAAAAAATACCAGAAAATAAAATAAAATTAAAGCGATCTGAGAAAAGGCATAAATGCATGTTTTAAGCACCCCTCACCCCCTTGCATGTTTTTAATACCCAAGAAATATTAAGCATGTGGCTGGCATCCATTTTGTGTCATCCTTAAAGGGAAAAATACATTGCAATGTGAGAAAAGACGGATGTCCAGGGTGTTTTAATGCCCAAGAAATCAATATTAGGCATGTGGCAGCCATGTTGTGTGGATGCCCTAACTCCCTTTAAAGGAAAAAAATACACCACAATGTGAGAAAAGACATAAATGAACGTTTTAAGGACCCCAAATCCCACTGGCAGGTATTATCAGGCAGAATAAATAATTATCACTGGGTTTTAAATGGAAATTCAGAATGTTTTTTAACATTTAAAACAGCTCATTTCATTCCGTGCTGCCATTGACGAAATGAAACATAAAGAACCTAATTTTCTTGGTTCAGTTCATTTCGTTCCTTTTCCAGCACCAGGTTTGTTATTCATTTTGTTATGTAACAAAATGAATAACAAATAACGAAATGAAAAAAAAATCATTTCATGCCCATCTCTACTGGTCAACCATTTCTGACTAAAACATGGGAAAGTATTTTGGTAAGTCAGGACTGGCTTAATGACATAAGATGAAGAAGAGGAAAAGACATTCCACAATAATATAGCCAAGTACTATTGAAGTGGATCTTATATATACACAGCATTTTTGTTTCACTCTCTCAGATTAAAGATGGCTGGTCTTTACTTTTGGAGCACAACAAAAGTAAGCTGAAAGCTATGCACTGGGATTTTTCTCCCTCCAATATTCTTATGTGTGAGTTTTGGTAAACTCTGATTTTAAAATGAACTGAACTGACATTCATACTGGTCCCCATTATTTATGTAGAATAAGCAAAAAGAAAATAGACATAAAGAGGGAGGTAATTGTACATTAAACAGCTCACTGTGAGCAACTTCTGGTGAATGAACTTTCTTGGTAAAGATATAGAAGGTATTCAGTGTGGTGAAGTTGATAGACTAATGGACTTTTCTCTCCCTTTTTACTTGTACTTCCTTCTGTTTATGTTATTCATTTCCTATGCTTTTTTTGTTGGCACACATTTTCCTGTTTTCACCCCTTGGTTTTCCTCCCCTTGTCTATGATCACATGGCCCTGGGTTTTGCGGCTAGGAGATCGCCCCCTTCTTTGGGTCTCAAAAGGGAAGCACACAGATGGGAACTCCCTTTTCCCACCTCCCTTCTCACAAATAAAAAGTAGGATCTTTTCAGAAGTGACACCAAATCTTGCTTTTATTCTTTAGGAAATAAATTCAACTTTTATTTTATTTTATTTTATTTTTAAATTTATTTGCCTTTGGGTTGTTTTAGTTTTTCTGCTCCAATTTGTTTATTGCTGCTTTGTCAACAGTGATATGTTTTGTACTTGATAATAATATACCTTTCATTTTAGTGCATATCCTTACTTTATTCCATATGCCTTTGTTCTGTGCGTTCATTTTATTACATATACATCAATATCACCAGACACCTTAGGGGCTCTCGAAGTTGAAACACTACAAAAACTCCAGTCTTCCAAATAAACCAAGAAAATGTTGCAAGGAATCCTTGGAGACAGTTTGTCACACAGTCAGATTAACTCAAAGTACCAACGAACAGAATGGGAAGTCAGATAACAGATTTTTTTTTCAAAGTTGAAAATGGCAGGGTAGAACCACTTTGTCTGCTCCAGAATTGTCTTGGGTGATGCATCTTTTGCAGATTTTTACAGTGTCAAATAGCAGTGGCAACAGTACAAAGTGCATCATGGGGAAGAACATCTTAATCATACTTCCTTCAGCTTGTTTCAGAATCTACTGTGTCTTTTCGACCTTAAAGTTGAACTAACTGAAGTGGACCTAGTTTATTATTTATTTATTTATTTATAAAGCTTCTATACCACTCATCTTCCCGTAGGAACTCTGGGCAGTTCACAACATTAAATCAATACAATCAGCTAAACAGATACAACAAAATTACAATAACAATAACAATTTTAAAATAAGCGACCTTAGCAAGATCTGCAGGATGGTGGCGAACTGAAGCTTGGGGGTTATATTGGCAGATGGCAGAAGCAAAAACAAAAAACAAAAAACAAAACAAAAAAACCCTAAGCCAGGTGACCAAAGGCCTCCCGGAAGAGAAAGGTCTTTAACGCTCTCCAGAAGGCCGGCAGGGACTCTGCAAGGCGCACATCACAAGGAAGATGGTTCCAGAGAGTGGGGCCTGCCACAGAGAAGGCCCGGTTTCAGGTTGAGGTTTTCCGGGCCTCTCTGGGCGTGGACACCCAAAGCGAGTGTGCCCGCGACGTCCTCATGGGACAGGCCGAAGTTGACCGCAGGGAGATTCGCTCTGCCAGGTAGTCAGGTCCCAGGCCATGGAGGGTTTTATAAACTAAAACCAGGACCTTGAGTCTAATCCGGGATGCAACGGGTAGACAATGCAGGCAAGCGAGAACTGGGGTGATGTGGCCATAACAATGCACACCTGCCACCAGTCTGGCTGGTGCATTTTGCACCCGCTGCAGACAACGGAGAAGATTCAAGGCAACCCCATGAAGAGCGCGTTCGAGATCACCAGCGCTTGTACAACAGTTCTCAGGGAGTTCCTGTCCAGGTATGGGCGAATCTGGGCAATTTGAGAGAGATGGAAAAAAGCAGTTCTGGATGTGGCCACCACCTGGGCCTCCATGGTGAGAGCCAGGTCCAGAACCATGCCCAGATTCCAAACACTGTCTGCGAGCTGGAGGGAAACTCCCTCCATGCTGGGGAGAGGGCCTCCATAGCTGGTCGGGGAACTCCCGAAGAACATCACCTCAGGCTTCATGGGATTGAGTTTGAGCCTGTTAACCTTGGTCCATGCCATGACTGCCTCCAGGAACTGGTCGAGGCTCTGGACAGCTTCAACTGCAAAGGTGGAAAAGGAGAGATAGAGCTGCATGTCATCAGCGTACTGATGGCATCAGACTCCAAATATCCTAATGACCCCTGCCAGCGGCTTCACGTAGATGTTAAACAGCATAGGGGAGAGAGACGAGCCCTGCGGAACCCCACAAAGGAGTGTCCACGGGGCCGACAACTCACCCCCATGCTGCACATACTGGGGACGGCACTCCAAGAAGGACCAGAGCCAACTGCAAACAGTGCCCCTGATACCCACCTCGGAGAGCCGGCCCAGTGGGATACTGTGGTCGATGGTATCAAAGGCCACTGACAGATCCAGGAGAACCAACCAGGTAGATCAACCCCTGTCGGTCCCCCAGATGAGGTCATCTTGCAGTGCGACCAAAGCTGTCTCAGTCCCCTGACCCGGCCTGAACCCAGACTGGCATGGGTCAAGGAGCTGTTGTTCCTCCAAATAGGTCTGGAGTCAGATCGCGGCCACCCTCTCGATTACCTTGCCCAAGAAGGGAACGTTGGCGACCGGGCAATAATTGGCCAATACATCCAATGCCATGCCAGTTTTTTTGAGGATGGGCTTTACCACTGTCTCCTTCTGGCGAGAGGGAAAAAAAACCCTCTCCGAAGGAGGCCTTGGCGATGACAGAAGCCCATTCCGGCATGTTCCCTCTGGCAGCTTTTATGAGCCAAGCAGGGCAAGGGTCGAAGGGGGTGGACGTGGGCTGACAATGGGCAATTGCCCTGGAGGCCTCCAAAGAGGAAACCGGCCCAGACTCAACCATGCGAGGAGAGTGAGGGGGTACAGCATCAGGGGTGTCGAGGGCAGGTTAGAGCAACCAGAGTTGAGACCGGTCTGGATGGCCTCTATCTTAGATCTAAAAAAGGCTGTGAACGTCTCACTACTGAACTCAGTAGGAGGAGGCCTCGCCAGACTAGGATTGGTGAAGTATGCTGTTACTAAAAAGGCCAACAATGTGTTGAATTTCTCCCACTTTCTTTAGAGTGTGTAGTGAAATGTATGATATTTATTCTTTATTCATTTTTCTATCTGCATAAATATAAATTAAATAGAAAACCCTTCCCAGTTAAGACCAGTTATGGAGGAATCTTATATTGGCTTAAATTCATTCAAGCCAGAAAACTGGAACCTAATGCTGGTTCCCTCACAGATATACATGTAAATAGGATTTTATGCAGTGTCACAAATTGTTCCTCTTATAACCTTCCATCCATATACTCATAGTCTTCTTAAGGCTTTCCCACCTAAACCCAGATGAGGGGAATAAAGTGCAATCAGCAAAGATGTCTCACATTGTCCTGGTTCTATTGAGACTTACTGATGGCTGTCTTTCTAGAGGATTCCTTCTATATTAACACAAGTTCACCTATTGCTCTTAAAGTCCAAGTGAAAGGTGCTATAGTTATATAACATTAAGTAGATAATGGCAATTATGTTTTAAATTATTAGTTTGGTTTAGATACCATCAACACCATGGTATCCTCCTGAGACATCTTTCTGGGACAGTGAAAGAGAATACTATTCTGCAGTAACTCTGAGGAGTTGGTGAACTCCACCCATTGGCCTTTGGGTTCCTTCAGAGTTTTGTTCTATACCCCATGCTATGTAAGATGTGCATGAAACCACGGAGAGACCCAGTCTATAATCTCAAACCTTGGTGTCATAAGTGTAGAGATGGGGATGAATTTTCCAAAAGTAGTGAATCATCATGATTTGTAATTTGTCAGGTCTGACAAATTGACAAATCAACAAATCAATGAATTTCCAGTGATGTACCAACACACTGACAAACTGATTTGTCTCATCTTTAAAATACTATAAATAAAGGTTCCTCTCACACATGCATTCTCGTCGTATCTGACTCTAGGGGCGGTGCACATCTCCATTTCTAAGCCAAAGAGCAAGTCCATGGCCATGTGCCTGGCATGGCCAAATGATCCTAGCATCCCCCAACAATCTTCTACAATCGCTGAAAAATTGGTGAGGAGTGGGTTTCAGACATCTGGGTTATACACCCACAATGACTCCCCTAGGGAAGTCCACTTTAGCAACTTGGTTGGAGAAACTCTTTATCAAATTTGGAAAAAATATAGAAGAGAGTCAGAGGAATATTCTCTGCAAGTTTGGGGTCTCTAGCTACCTGGAGAGAACTTTCCTGAAGTGGCCATACTTTGACATATGTAACTCAAACACCAAAAATTCTAGTTTCTTCCAAACTTGGAGAGAGTGTAGAGGAAAGCCAGGGGTTCTTCCCTCAAATTTGGGTGTCTCTAAGTTTCTTGGGGCTATTTTATGGCCCAATGATTTAGTGAGTCAAAATTTGTTAAAAATACATCAATTCATATTCATCAGAGGACTCCATTTATGATAAATACAAATTGACAAAGTTTTACATGGCTTGGGTCCAGGCTGTCTGAAGGGCTATATCTCCAAATAAAGATCTTTGTTAGTCCTATGATCCTTGGAGGAGGCCTTTTTCTTGGTGAGAGGAAGAGAAGCATCACTGGTGACCTTGTATTATGGCAGAATCAATTCCCTCATTGATTAGCTTTAGCTAATGGGGTCCCAAATGGTCCTTTTAAGACAACATCAAATTAAGCATATACCATTTTATTTGCCCCACATTTGCTGTCTTCCATCTTCAGTGATAGTTAGTCACAGATGTCTCCTCTGGGCCCCTACAAATAACAGGGTGCCATTACTGAAAATATCACCTCTCTAGTGGATACCTGAATAATCTTGCTTTTTCACAAGCAGTAAGAGTAGTGTCTTAGTGTCTCCAAAGAGAAATGTAGTGTACATATGGGAAGATATGTCGAAGAAATCAAAGGGAAATTCAAGCCTAGTTTAGGGATGCTGAATGGCCAACAGGGAATTGCACTATCTGACCAGGACAAAATAAAAAAAGGTAAAAATTGTTACTCAAGACCTGTACAGAAGGGACAATAGATGGCAGAGTCCTTTGGAGGACTCTTATGATGAAAAGCAAAAGTAAAATTTGCTCTGAAAGCATGTGGAAGAAATAAAGCATTGGGTAAACTGTTTCCATAGATCCATAGAGAATGGATGTGTCATAATCCTGTAAGACTATGCTAGTAAATATGGAAAATAAAACAAATAGGACACAGACTGAAAATGTTCGATGTACGTACCAATCTCCAAGAAAGAAGATCCCAAAAAGTAAAGTAACTATAAAACCATTGCTTTAATTTACTATGGAAACAAAATGATGCTCAATGTGTTGCAACAAAAGCTTTTACCCTATGTGGAGCAAGATATGGCTGATGTTCAGGATGGATTCTAAAAAGAAAAGACATATTGCAAACATCTGCTGACTACTGGAGTGTTTTAAAGCATTTGAGAAGATTTTTTCATGCTCTGTAGACTACAGAAAAGTCTTTGACTATGTGAAGTGTGAAAAACTAGGGCTTGCTCCAAAAGAAAAGGGAGTGCCTCAGCAGTTGATTTTCTTAATGTATTGAGGACAAGAAGCTACCATTACAGCAGAAAAGACAAAATGGTTTCCCATTGCTAAAGGCATCAGATCGGAGTGCATCTTATCCCTACATAATAAATAAATAAATAAATAAGTTAAAATTATGGATCCCTATGGATCATGGGGTCCTGTCCAGTCACCATTGAGTCCAATCAAACTCCCAGCCTCTGCCGCTGGAAGACTTTCTTGAAAAGACAATAATGCTGGGAAAGGTTCAAGGCAGCAGGGGGGAAAAAGGCAAAATATGAGATGGACTGATTCCATGAAGGAGGTCACTTCCTTGAATTTGCAGGTGCTGAGTGGGGCTGTTGAGAACAGAACATTTTGGAGTTCACTCCTTCATGGGGGTCATCGTAAGTTGGAGGCTGCTTGATAGCATGTCACAACAACAACAACAACAACAACAACAACAACAACAACAACAACAACAACAACAACAACAACAA
>JAHTLZ010000007.1:6175667-6188816 GCA_023846285.1 Phrynocephalus versicolor | reverse complement strand
AACAACAACAACAACAACAACAACAACAACAACAACAACAACAACAAAGACATGACATCTAACAACAACCCAAGAAAAACATCTGTTAAAAATATAATATATATAATTAAACAAGAAAATTTGGAAGTTGAGAGGAAAACATTTTAAACCAAGTAGATGAGAACAAAAGCAAAACAAAACACAGCAGCCGTCTGGATTAAAAGCCCTTTCACAGCAACCTAACATACCTGCCAAAGGCTAGCCTGAATCACAAGATCTTTGCCTATGGATGTAAAGACGATTCCCAGGGAGCTGCATCACCTGGGACCATATCAGTTATCTTGGGGAAAATCATTATGAGGCAAGGCACTTCAGGGGAAATATGTCCAGTTCTTCATTACATCTAGACTATTTCTATATGTAGTCTGATTAAATGATGCTTGATATTTGACCCTGATAGTGGTGCTTATCTTTTTGAGATACAGTTACTGATCATAGGAACTGCTTAGAAACTCAAACAAAGGATATGAGAAAATGGTAAACGAAAGAACATGAAAGGTTCTTGGCAAAAGTACAGACTTTTATAGATGGTGCCTTGCACACCTTTCCATTTGGCTGCTGGAAATGCTGCTGTAGGGAATTCACCAGGCCTATCAATTTCCCACATTAGATGAGAATTTCTTACTGAGTGTCAGAAGGAAACCATAATCACTCTTCACAGATGCTTTGAAGTGTTTTGCCTTAGATTTGAAGTCAATCTTTAAACTAATTGTAAATAAGATCCAATATTTATTTATTCTGCCTTTCAGGGCAAAGATTTTAATCAGTACATTATATTATGTACCAATACCATGAATATATATTAATATGTATATATACAAATTGTTGCAAAATAATACTTATAATTATTATTATGCCAATGCAGGGGCTTTCTTGGTCTTTGCCTGGCAGGGCAAAGAAAGTTAAACATTGTTTCCTTGAAGTAATCTGTACCTGACCCTTAATGCTGTCACAGACAATTGTGACATGTAACTAAATACAAAAATATACCATAGTTAATTTCTATAAATTCCAGAAAAATTATTATTGCACAGACTAACATGGCTACCTTCTACAATAATCCTATAAATGTACAGTAAAGATGTAAGTACAGTGCAACCAAAGCATTAATCACTGGTGTTGATGCTTTTTTTTTTTTTTTGGAAAAAGAAAAGATAAATAAGTAAAAACTAAATAATGAAGCTGTGTTTGGTACCTTTTCAATTCTATGAAGGCCACATTTTTGCTTAAACTGTGCCTGAATGAACAGTAAGAACCCTCATAGCCACTGATTCATTATCCACTGATTCAGTTATCCACATTTGGCAGAAGAAAAATTAAATAAATAATTCAGCAGCTATAAAGCAAACTACTGTCACAAACAGCAGATGTAAAGCAAGCTACTGTCACAAAACAGCAGCCGTAAAGCAAACTACTGTCACAAACAGCAGTTTTGGGGATTTTGGCATTTTCTCTTATCCATGGTTTTCATTATCCATGGGAAGGCCTGGAACCAGTCCCCAAAAGATAACAGGGTCCTATTGTATGTAGTGCTAGTCCTCCTCATATAGGCCTCTAGTATTTCCAGAGTTAAACACTCCTGAATAAATAACAACCACAACAATAAACTGACTGATTAAAATGGTAAACAAAGAAAATTAACAAAGGTATCTCTCCTTCACCTCAGTGTATTATGATTTGCTTTCATTGAAGGATATTTTCATTTTGATGGGATTAATGAAAACAGAATATTCCCCTCACCAAATATGCAGTGTTTTGGAAGTCCTTCTGCTATTTCAAGGTTGCATACTAGAGATGGACACGACCAGAAAAAATTATGTTTCGAGTTGTCGTTTGTCGGAACCGGTCCGTTTCGGGTCATTTCCGTTTGTTGCGAAAATTTTCAAAAATTTGTCATTTCCGTTTGTCGTTTGTCATTTGTAGTTTCCACCATGATTTAGCATGATTTGACACGTCCCACAATCAGGGCTGGCGCTAGGTGTTTTTGCACCCTAGGTGGGGGCGGGGCGGAGATAGGGCGGGAGGCGGGGATAGGTGCGGGTGGGCGGCGGGGGCGGGGGCCATGGGCGGGCAGCGACAGCAGCGGGGGAGGCGTGGGCGGGCAAGTGGCGGCCGCGGGTGGGCGAGTGGGTGGGCGGCGGCGTGGGCCGCAGGCGGGTGGCGGCGTGGGCAGACGGGCGAGTGGGCAGTTAAGATATTAGGATAGGATAGAGGTTCTGTTCTTGACTTGCACCCCAAATGTGTGTGTGTGTGCAAGCAAATAGAAAATAAATGGTAGTATGTAATATATATTTAAAATAAATCCACACCTCCCACTCCCAGTCGAACCTCCCCCTTTATCCAGAAGTGTCAGTCAAAAACCTGGCGATGCCATTGGTGGAATGGTTCAAAAAATTTGCATGGTCCCATCCCATGCCCAGCCCAAATGGGCAGGTCTAAAAAAATTAAAAATAAAATAAAATAAAATAAAATCAATACGGCGTTTTATTGCTCTAAAACAGGCCTGCCCAAAGTCCGGGCCGGGGTCCAAATCCGGCCCGCTAGGCCATTCTGAGTGGCCCGCGGCTGGCTGGCCCACCCCACCCTCCCCCTCCTTCACCCCATGTTTTTTTAAAAGAAAGTGGGTGGGGCTTGCAGTGGGGTGGCAAGGTTGGGGAGCAACCGGCCCCTGACACATTCTCAGCCACCAAATCTGGCCCTCCTTACAAAAAGTTTGGGCACCCCTGCTCTAAAAAAACCCACTGCTGCTACTATTAAAATTCAGGCATTTAAAATAAATAAATTTCACATGTTTCTGTGGTGATTTGGTGTGTTTTTTTGACCACGATTTCTAAAGAAAAATTGCGGTTGCCATTTTTGATCCCCCTTCACCGCATGGCAACTGGCGAGACGATGAGGATGACCCCCCCCCAGCCTGGTGCAAGCAGTCCAGGACAGGAGAAGAGGGGGGAAAGGCCAGGGACCCCCCAGAAACCACCCATCCGGTAGGTGGCAAAGCCTCAGGCAGGCATATTTTTGCCTGCTTTTTTGGCCGGGAGTCAGTTATTTTTTAAAAAATATGAGAGTCCTTCATCCTTAAAATGTTTTTTTTTCCCCAGGAGGGCATGCTAGAGTATTGAAAGGGCCTGTGAGCATGATTTCAGGAGCAGAATACTGTGGTCCAAATTCACTTGTTTAGTTACCCTGGCACAATGCCGGCAGCAAAATGTTTGGAAGCCAATGCCTTAAGTTCATAAATTAATGCAAACATTATATGTTGCAGAATTAGTTGTGTGGTTCTGCATTCAACTAATTATGTCTCTTAAAATTTCTTAAGTTTGGGCAACTGGCTCTCCAGTTTATTTACCTACACTAGAAGATTTTGACTGATACATGTTACTGAAAAATACAAGCAAGCAAAGCAAAAGCAAAGTGTGCTGCTTATACATCACTCCATAGCTCTTAAAAGAACTCTTTGGGCAGTTTACAATTTAATTATGCATGCTGCACATGCACACCCTTCCCCAAGCTGGCTACTTAGCCTAAGCTCAATTGTTAAGTGTGATCTAGATCAGGCTCACTGAACCAATGGACTTACAGAAGTGTTGATATACCAATGAAGTTTGGTTTCTTTTCACAGATAGGTAGATGCTAGAGGCCTGCATAGCTTTATGTTCTTCAAATACATCTTGGGTTTTGTTTTGTTTTGTCACAGAAGGCTTAAGATATTTTGCTGCCTGAAACAGAATATGACATTCCTTTTCTATTCTATGTTCAGAAACCAGTGATACTGGCAGTTGAGTTTTAGTTGAGCAAAGCTGATGAGAAACTCCTGCATCGAATGGAGGCACTGTACTAGAGGCACTAAGCCAAAGTTGTGAAACAGAAGGGAACAGCTGTGGAGTCAAGGTGGAACAACTGAGAGAACTGTACCAATGAACACCAGTACCTATGACCTAATGTGGCTACTCCTCACTTCTAAGAATGTTTTATAATCTGTAGCATAAATTCTTATATTGTTTAGATAAAAATGTTGAGAAATTTTCCTTATGTTATTTTAAATGTAGTGACCAAAATTCTATTGTGCAATGATGTTCAAAGAAGAGAAATGGAATAGCTCACAGTAATAAATTGCTACTAATTAATGAGTCCCCACTTGGCATACAACCAAGAAATTTGCAGAAATTTGTCACTTCAATTTACACCATGTCCTTTCTGCAAGTGTAACTATGCAACAAAATTTTGGACAATAAATCATTGAGTAATATCAGAAAAACCTACAGCTGGCTAATGGATGAACAGATTGTTTTTCATATGCAGATTACACTTGTTTTTGTTGTTTGGGAGAAGGCCTCTTGAGAAAGATAATAAAGCACCAAGAAAGGATTGGTATGAATAAAAATAAAATGCTAAAACTCTAAAATTAAATGTTAGTGCCCCTGGATTAATTGCAAGAAAGGCTAGAATTATTAGCAAACTGCATAGCCATTAAAGAAAGATGAGTGGGCTGAAGTTAACAAAGGTTTTCTAATCATATAGTTGCTTCTGGAAGAAAGCTATATTAGCTCCTGAAAATGAAAAATTGACTATTAAGCACTGAAGTTCTCAACATTTTTTTGACATAATAGAAAGCAGCTATCATTTGAAAAATGGAATCTATCTACAAAGCTGCAGTTCTTATGCGGGCATGTGACAACAAGAAGTACCTAATTAATTTAATGAACCAAGACAATTGTCATGTTTTATGTGCCTTACATTCTGGCTCACATGAGTCTCTTTCATTCCGCTGGTTATGTAACTAGAGCCAATAAGACAGAATAATATCTGATGTATTCTTTAACTATCAAGAAGAAACTGTAGAAGTATTTTGGCATTTTTTCCTGTTTTCTATATATTGCTCCACTGAAGAAAGATCTCCATTTCATTTACAGATTCAAACCAGTACAGAGATATTTGCACATATACAAAGTCAGCATCCAAAGGGGAAAAAACAGGAAAAAAACCAGAATTATATTAAAATGGGAGTTTTCTGCATGGCTTAATTTTTTTAAAAAATGTATTTCTCATCTTTCCATTCCCCACCCCTTTTTAAGGCACAACAGAATGCCTAACAACAAAAGTAGAAAAAATATTTATTTACTTAAAATATTGTTAACCCACCTTTCTCCTTAAATAGAATGAAGACAGCTTGATTCATTGCTCAAATACTAAATTTTAGCTGTTTAGTTTTTAAAATTGACTTTTTAAAGTGTATTCAACACTGATCAAGCATCTCAGCAGCAGTCACAGAGATTAAACACAAATGATTCTATAATACTGGGAAACTGTAGGCCTAAACACTGTAGCAGACCCCATAAGACAAAGGGAAAGGTGGCTGTGCTGATTTAATAAAAAAAATTACATGAGCAACAGCAAGGACAGTTCATTTTCAATATAAAGAACATACTGTTCATCTTATTTTAATTACCATGCCTGAGTGCCAGATAAAGATTTTTAGGGCTTTTGATCCACTGTGTTGGATTCTTTAGGAGAAGGTGGCAGATGATAGATAGATAGATAGATAGATAGATAGATAGATAGATAGATAGATAGATAGATAGATAGATAGATAGATAGATAGATAGATAGATAGATGGCTCTTTTTCTTTATCCTGGGTTCACTATAGAAATGCACAAACATGCAACGTGAGTGTATACAACTGCAAGTTTTTAAAATTAAATTTCAAAGAGGAAAATAATATTCTAATTGAATGTCTTAAATGGACTTTCAAAGCAGTACATTTGTTCTGCATTCGTTTCTATATCTAGTAAAAATGGCAGACACCAGTCCATATTAACTCTACAAGACTGGCATGCCACATAATGAAAGCAAATGAAACTTAAATGTAACTCTCAGATCTGAATTTTAAAACTTTGCAAGGACAAATGTAGAACATATTTCCCACAAACTCTTGTTTTGAGAGAAAAGGGGCAAACGAGGAATGAGAAGCGTACAAGGCTGGACAAATTATAGTTATTTGTTTGCTGAGAATGTTCGCTTTAATTTGTCTTTCCTTGGATAATCCAGTTTTTGTTGGGAGATTTAAGTGCTAATCCTGCAGTAACTGATCCAGTAGTACAGCTGTATCTGAATTGAGCACATTTGAAAACATGGGCCTGTGCTAGCAAATCATAAAAGAGAGGTCAGAATTTTGAAACTGCCAGCCACCTTCTTTGTGAAGTCTTCCTTAAATCCCCTTCCACAGTTGATGTTCAAAAATTAGACTTAATTGGAAATTCCTGCACTGCCTATACATGTTTACTTAGAATTAAATCTGACTTTCAGTTAAAAAAAAACACCAAGAAAGTAGGCCTCAAATTGTAACCTGGAAAGGAAATGGCATTAATATTATCTAATTCTTTTCTGATTGTTTTTATTAGAATCTGTTCTGGAGACTCTACCACATTTGTTCAGAAAAGGCAAAGATAATAAGTTTAGAAACCATGACAATATTGCTTTAGCTCTTGAATCTGTGTAAGAGAGAGAGAGAGAGAGAGAGAGAGAGAGAGAGAGAGAGAGAGAGAGAGAGAGAGAGAGAGAGAATGTGTGTGTGTGTGTGTGTGTGTGTGTGTGTGTGTGTGTGTGTGTGGCTTCTGTGAATAACTCTGCCTAGCCCTCTACTAGGGATGGATATAAAATGGGAAAATTGAGATTTGTTTTGTTTTGTTTCGTTTCCCTCTGATTCATTTTGCTTCGTTAGAAACATTTTTTTTAAAAAATCATATGAAAAGAACCAGTAATGAACTGATTTGTTACTCTATAAAATGGATCCCCTGGATCCTAGAGGCACCAAATTTGGTGGGTACCTTCCTTGCACTCTCTCCTTTAATCCCTTCAAATTTGAAGAGATTTGGGATTCAGAGGGACAAGTTACTCAACTTCAAATGTGATACCTCCAGAGAAAAACATTTCTAATTGCAATGTTATGTGCTTGAAAATAGTGATCCCAGGAAGCTAGCAGCGTGGAATTTACAGAGGGGCTTCCTCAAGCTCTCCCCTGTAACCCCTTGAAATTTGGAAAGTTTTGTGTTTCAGAGACTGGAATTATTAAGCTTCAAAGGGGCTGTGGGGGATACTTAATTGAAGGAGTATGGATCGGCACACTGTGGGGAAGCTGTAAATTAACCCTATAATTAGCAAAGCGCGCCAGACACACTCCTTCCACTAAGCTTCATTTCGTTTCATTTTGTTACATAACAAACTGACAAATCAGCATTTCATTTTGCATTTGGTGAACATCCCTACTCTCTACCTACACCATTCCTTAGAATCTCAAATCCTCAAGCAGAGAAAAGAGAAGGGAAAGGAACAGACACTATTCCCTGTTCTGTTCATGAAAGTGATATTACCCTGCAGCTGCTCTATTTGAGTCTGTCTCAATTTTACGACCAGTTGACCAGTTGTGCAAAAGTTCTTTGAATATGCATCTGTTGAGTAGCTTGCTAGAACTGCTGTGTGTATGACTTGCTTATTTCACATTTAGGCCTGATTACATTGACTGACTTCATAAATACACCTGTGTTTTCAATGTTAGTTCCATCCCTCATAATGGAATTGTTATTCATTTATTTAACTACTTGCATTCTCTTTTAGTTTCAGTGTTGCCACATCCACTTATTGCTGTAGGATGCCTCTCAATCCCTTGTTCTTAAACTTGAGTATGTCTTAAATGTACTGGCCTGTATACTGCCCCTCACTGCTGTAAGCCTCCTTGGGTCCTTTTCCAAGGAGAAAGGTGCGGTAAAAATACTCAAAAAATAAAATAAATAAATATAATACTGGCCCAAATCTTATTTGTTCTATGTATAACCGTCAATGCATATACTACAGTCATATAACCTGTTCAGATACATGTCAACAAATTTGCACACAATACAAAGAGCACATCATGTTTTAAAAGTGATGACAATTACATACCATGTCCCAATAAACAGTCCCTTCTTTGTATTACAACAAGGAAAAAGTTAGTAACTCGAGCCAGGTTTCCAGGTTCTGTTTGTTAGGAAAAAAAATAGCTCTCATATCTCAATATCATATAGTCTTTGGAACAATACTCTAAAATGCATGTTGTTGTCCCAGCTTTAATGTGGAGTCTAGCTGATTGTCAATTGGTCTAATTTGATCTATGACAGAGCATACTCTGAGTGGAGGCATAGTAGTTAGAACTACCTGGACATTCACAAAGGAAAGGAAGTTGCTGCTGCAATCCAATTTTGTCTCTTTATGAAAAAATGCTTGCATGTTACAGTTAAATTTACTAGGCTCTTCAGTTATTTAAAGCTACATCCCACCATTTTGTGAAATTTTATTTTTAAAACTACTTCATAGTAATGAAAAGGTACAAGAACAAGGAAATCATATTTGTTTGCAATATGTTTATTGATGCCTATACTAGTAGATCTCAAGCCTATTCACACCCTCCTTCAGAACGTTTTAGAAATGTTGGAAATGCCTTTTACGTTCACTGCCATTTTATAGACATGTGCCTTTTGAGGGAAGTAGTACACAGCATTTATTACTGTTACTTAGCAAACCTAATAAAATGCTCCACTTCGTCAAAAGGAAGAGGTAAACAATATAAAAACCAATCTTCTAGTCGATCTTAATATTGAAAGTCAAGGTATAAAAGAGGATGTTATATAATAATACAAAAAAGTATCCTTGTTTTCGTTTATGAAGTGTTACTGAATATTTTACAGATTTTTTTTTTTTTGCTGCTTGATTAGTATGCCTTGATGGAAAACCAGATTTGCAAAACAACCCACTCTTTAGTCATATAATTTATAGTTTTAAGTGTTTTAGTTCTTTCCTCATTTATGGCATAGACCTGATAATACAATAATGATTTTTCTCCCTTACAGTGTTCTGGTGTGGAATACCAATACCAAATTTCAAAATTCTGATTGAAGTAACTTCTTCATCAGGCTAATGCAAAGACCACAAATATAGACAAGTTTCTGAAATTTCCAAATCTGATCCTCAGGCAAAATGTTAAAAATATCCATTTGGAGAGCTGTCAGGGGGAACGGACTTGACATTGAAGCATGATGGCTGTAGGATTAGAAATATTTGTGACCTCTGGGTTGACTTATCAGAAGTATTACAGTAGTACGGATATTAGATTTTTTTCTCCTATCTTACATTTTGCTTATGTGAAACATTGAGAAGTACTGTGAGGAAATGAAGGAACTATCCGGGTGAAGAGAAGCTGGAGTAGGGACATGATATCAGATTCCAAATGCTTCAACAGTGATGATAAAAAGATGGTAACTATTTCACTGTGCTGCTCCAAAGAGGACTAAACTTAATGGTCTTACAATACAGGAGGCCAGATTGTGGTTGGAACTGAAGATCAAAAATATAATGGTGAGAGCAACTTTACAGTAGATCCAATTACTGAAAGTGGTGAGGAGCACCTTGAGGCAAAAGTTACAGAGCTGTTGGGAGTCCTCTGGCTCTTGGTCTCTTGCATCAAGTAAGGGGTTGCTAGATGACCCCCTAAAGTCTTCTCTAACTTTATTAATTTGCTATTATCTTATTACTGGAAGTGATTCACATACCTCCTCCACACATTCTTACAAAGTAGTATCACTGGTCTAGTTCATCTGCAGAAATTCACTTGTTAATCATTTCCTCTCTCTAATCATTTGTCTCTAATCTCCCCTTTGGGGAAAATTGTTCACAATATGAAAATAAGAGGGAAAGATCACCTTGAAGATGAAAATAAATATCATGTCCAAGACAGACAGAAGAAGTGGGGAGAAATAGATATCTGTGGAAGCAATATAATGATTGGGGCATTTCTAATGATCTCCATTTCACAGTCTGTTAAAAGTGTAATAAATTTGAAAGGATCAAAAGAAGTATTAGAAGATCTTATACTGAATGTCACTTATCACTGCCAAAATGGATATTTGGTCTGTATTCAGGCATTTATTGTGAGTGAGGAAGCCAAAGTTGCCAAAAAATGTTAAGAGGGAGATTAGGGCGTGAAGTCCACGGGTCTGTGAATGCACATGCATCAATGCTGTATCCTTTCATACACTGAGTTCTGCTATGGTGGTAGAACCATGGCACCATTAATGATGACCTGAGAAATTTTATTTGACTTACTGTACAGCAGTCCTCGCTCAAGTAAGAATGATGTATGACTTACTACTTACAACACCTTCCTTGTTTGCACCAGCAAATATTCTTCAACCCGGTCATAATTTTTAACCCTCCCACCCTGAGTTCAATGGGTATACAATTATCTATGAATGTTCCAGAGTAGACATGGGCACGACTTGGTGAAATTCTCGTTTCCGTTTCCGTTCCTCGTTTCCGTTACGTAACAGAAACGGTAACGACAATTACTCCACCAGAACTCGAACTCGAACCGATAAAAGAAAAATTGGGCCTGATTTGTCGTTGTCATTCCTGGCATCGCAGCAATTGCGCGATGCCAAGCGGCACAGAAAAAGAGTATTAAAAATTAAAAAAAAAAAGATTCCCGGCCAAAAAAGCAGGCGGAAATATGCCTGCCTGAGTGAGGGCACCTACCAGAGGGGTGGTTTCTGGGGGGGGGTCCCCGGCCTCCCCCCTCCTGTCCTGGGCTGCTCTGGTGGGGGGCATCCTCGTCGTCTCGCCAACTCGCCAAGTGGCGGCACAGAAAAAAAGTTTTAAAAATTAAAAAAAACTGATTCCCGGCCAAAAAAGCAGGCAAAAATATGCCTGTCTGAGGGCACCTACCAGAGGGGTGGTTTCTGGGGTGAGGGGTCCCCGGCCTCCCCCGCTCCTGTCCCAGGCTGCTCTGGTACCAGGCTGGGGGGGGCATCCTCGTCGTCTCCATTTGCCATGCGGTGCGGGGGGATCCGAAATGGCGACCACAATATTTTTTTTGAAATCGTGGTCCAAAAACCCACCAAAGCACCACAGAAACATGCGAAAATAATAACTATTTTAAATGCTTGAATTTTTACAGTAGCAGCAGTGGGTTTTTCTTGCAATAAAACATCTCTATTGATTTTATTTTATTTTATTTTATTTTTATTTTTTTACACCTGCGCACGCGCAATGATGGGCTGGCCACCAATCACATGGCCAGGTTTTGCTGAGTCTTCTGGATGTGCCAGAGAGGGCATAAAAAGCCCACCAACCCTAAGCCTAAGACTAACCCTAACCCTAACCCTAACCCATACGCCAGTACACTGTGTTCTTAGTGGGCCAGAGGCACCCAGAGGTGCAGCCCACTAACCCACCCTAACCTTAACCGTTACCCTAAGCCTAGCCCTTACCCCCTAACCCCATGCTCTGGGAAGTCAAGTCGCACTAAATCGCAGTGGAAATGACGAACGACACGACGAAATGACAAATTTTTGAAAAATTTCGCGACAAATGGAAACGACCCGAAACAGACCCGTCCCGCCAAACGACAACTCGAAAAATAATTTTTTCTGGTCGTGCCCATCTCTACTCCAGAGTACTGTTTTTCAAATGAATGTTACTGGGGCTTATTGAGGGAAATAAAGGGGCTTTGAATTCATGACATCCAACCAGCCTTTGCCCATGCTTATAATGCTTTATAAAATGTCATCCAGGCCTGGGGACTTATTTCTTATATGTGTCTTTACTAGAGATTAGAGATGGGCACGACTTAGCGGTATTTTCGTTTTCGTTTTTGTTTTTTCGTTTTCGTTACGTAACGAAATGAAAACGAAAAAGGTTCAAAAATGGACCGAAAACGGAAACGAAACGACTAATTTTGAGTCAATTTTCGTTTTTCGTTACTGGAAAAACACATAATGGAGCTAAATGGGGAGAAACAAAAAATTTTTCGTTTTCATTTTTGTTTTTTCATTTTCGTTATGTAACGAAACGAAAATGAAAAATTTTGAAATTAGCTCATGAAAACGAAAATGAAACGAAACGGACCCTAGCTGAAAACGAAAACGAAAACGAATTTTTTTTTCTGAGTCGTACCCATCTCTACTAGATATGTGCACGACCAGGAAAAATGACGTTTCGAGATGTGTGTCGGAGCCGGCCCGTTTCGGCTCGTTTCCGTTTGTCGCAAAATTTCTCAAAAATTTGTCGTTTCATTTGTCATTTTTTCGTCTGTCATTAGTACTGGTTTGGGGGAGTAGCGGGCTCCTGGAGGCACCTCTCTGGGGTGTGTGCCTCCTCTGGCCCGCTACAAAGGGAAAGCGGGCTCCTGGATGCACCTGGGGTGGGTGCCTCCTGTGGCCCGATATGAAGGGAAAGCGGGCTCCTGGAGGCACCTCTCTGGTGTGGATGCCTCCTCTGGCCCGCTACAAAAGGGTACGCATAGCCAATTGGATATGCATACCAAGTTGCAGTGACAGGCAGAGGCACCTCTTTTGGGTGCCTCTACTCTGACTCACTAAGAAGGACAGCATACTGGCATACTGGCATATGGTGCACTTGTTGTGCTGGGGAGCGAAGCCCTCTGGGCGCTCTATGGCTCACCAAGAAGGGAAGTGTACTTGCGTGTAGTGCAATGTGAGTAAACAGATCTGGCTTAGGGTTAGGGTTAGTGCAAGGGCTAGGCTTACGGTTACGGGTAAGGTTAGGGTGAGTTAGTGGGGTGCACCTCTGGGTGCCTCTCTGACCCACTAAGAAGGACAGTGTACTGGCATATGGGTTAGGCTTAGGGTTAGGGTTTGGGTTCGGGCTAGGTTTAGTGGGCTTTTTATGCCCGACTGGCACATCCCAGAAGTCTCGGTCAAAACCTGGCCAAGTGGCCATGCGATTGGTGGAATGGCTCCAAAAATTTGCATGGTCCACTCCCATGGCCAGCGCATCATTGCGCAGGTGTAAAAAAATAAAAATAAAAATAAAATAAAATAAAATCAATGGAGACGTTTTGTTGCAAGAAAAACCCACTGCTGCTACTGTAAAAATTCAGGCAGTTTTAAAATAGCAATTTTCACATGCTTCTGTGGTGCTTTGGTGTGTTTTTGGACCACGATTTCAAAATAAATATTGTGGTCGCCCCATTTTGGATCCCCCGCCCGCACCGCATGGCATGGCGAGTTGGCGAGACGACGAGGATGCCCCCCACCAGAGCAGCCCAGGACAGGAGAGGGGGG